>VXBN01003438.1:178830-189143 GCA_013397395.1 Sinosuthora webbiana | reverse complement strand
CAGGCAACGTGGGACGAGGGTCCTGAGAGACACACCTGCCCACCGCAGAACTGTACTTTAAAAAAAAAAAAAAAAAATAGCGTTTCTTACTTTTTTTTTTAATGTTTGTGTTTTCCAATCTTGGATATTAGTGTAAATTATGCCATAATTGCACATCATGCCACAGTTACCCTTATAAAGAATTATCATTCTCTACATGAGGAAATGCTTTCATGAAGAAAAATATAATGCAGCAACATTATTTTAATACACGTAATTTTGGGAAGATGAATAAACAATGAAGGCTCTCAATGTTTTGTGTGATTTTCCTGTAATGTTTGTGAAACAGCTCATTGGGATGCAATTCATGCCACTTTTTTGTGACACATTATTTGTAATAAGGACTGGGAATTCTGAGTCACTAAATGGCTAGTCAGTTTTTAAACTTTAAAGCAAAGCTGAATTAAATTAATTTATTTTTTATAATCTACCAAGTGGTCCCATAGATTCATCCACTACAACTGAGACTGAATCTCATGTGTCTCACCGTGAATCTCTGCCTAGACTTACAGGTGTCCTGCTGTTTCCCCAAATGAAAGGTGTTAGACTTAATTTCATGAACTTTCTCCACCCTCTGGACACTGCTGTAGTATGTGGTACTGTAATTCACAGCCCTTGACTTCTCAGCTTGACTTCTCTCTACACAAAGAGCTGTTATATCTTGTGTCTGCCAAATTCTTCCCTCTCTGATCTGTGATCTGTTCCTCACCCCATGGATTTTATGCTTGTGAATATATTTGCCTTCTGAACTGACTCACATACCTCATCTGAAAACACGGGCAGGTTGGACCTTCAAATGCTTGTATCTGTCTGAAAATAAAATGGGATATTTATGCATTTCTACAGCTAGAGGAGGGGAAATTTACTCAAGCAAGATAACAAGGAGAGATGAGAAAAACTCTTCTACAATTCTTGTCTGTCTGGCAGTCTTGGCTACCAAGAAGTCAGTGGCAGGTATCTCTGAGGTCAGGATTTGAAAGCTACTAGAAATCCTGCACTAGAAATTAATGTTGTCCCATCACGATGGTGGTACAACTGCTACAAATCTGTATTATATAGATGCATGAAAAAAACTCAAACAAACACAACAGTTCAGATATTCTATGTTTATTTCATGTGTGATCACTGAACAGTATGGATTATAATATTCATTTAAAAGAAAAACCTTAAAAAAGAGTAATTTTCCTTTTGTTTGGATTCATGGCCAGGTTAAGCTTGTTCACCATTATAAATGTAACATGATGATTCTTAGGACTTTTAGTTTCACCTCATGATCAGCAACTTGAGCAAATTCACTACTTTTGGAATAATAAAATGTGATAAAAGGTAAACTGGTTTGTTCCATAATTACAATGAATTAATTTCTTCTGAAATCATTAGAAGTGAATGAATAAAGAATTGAAGAAACAAAAACAGTAGACAGGGAGAAAAAAAGGAATTGCCAGTGTAGATACAACATTTTTTATTTCTCTGTAACTTAGGGATCAAATTAACCAAGTTCAATATGTGAAGTAGATTAATCCCACATGAAAACCTAAACAAAACAGAAAATAAACTCACAAGGACTGAAAATATTTAAATAATATTTTAATAATAAATTTAGTCAGAAAAAAAGCTATCCAAAGAATACTACAAACAGTTAGGTATATGGGGAATAAAAAACCCATTCAAAATTAAAGTTTAATTAAACAAAAATATTAATATTTTAAACAGCAAAGACTAAGAGAAAATAAAAACAAAAAACAAAACACCAACAAACAAACAAAAAAAAAAAAACCAAAGAAATTATAGTCCATTTAGAATATAATTTGAGACCTGAAATTGAAACAAAAGATGAGAGCACCATAATGTGAAAGTCTTGTAGATCTGCATGATGTGAGAAAATTCTGTGTCATAAGACATGGCATTTGTAACAAAACATTAAATAACAAGCTGATGATATAATCAAAGTTTTAAAGGCTGAAATTTAGAGTGATTAAATGCATCTCCATGAACTTGATTCTGCAAAG
Organism: Sinosuthora webbiana; assembly: GCA_013397395.1. Taxonomy (NCBI): domain Eukaryota; kingdom Metazoa; phylum Chordata; class Aves; order Passeriformes; family Sylviidae; genus Sinosuthora; species Sinosuthora webbiana. Next base: position 187,095 of record VXBN01003438.1, on the reverse strand, counting down.
GTAATGGAAGTAACGAATATGTTGCTGCAGAAGAATTTTATGTAATGTTGCACTGCATGGGAAACAATGCCAAAAAATACAGTTAAAAATAAAATTATCAGAGGCTGTCAAGTCCTATTTAAAGGTAAATCTTGGGATGGAACAAGAGGTAAATTCTCAAAATGGCTGACTTAGGTCTTCCCAAAGTCCCTATATCCCTTAAAGAGATTTCTGTCTTACGCAGAAAGCAAAAATATATTTAAAGAGGAGAAATTTGTCAGAATTTACAGTACATGATAAACTGCCTGAAGGGCATATTGCTATGTTCTGTTTTTGTAATCTGAAGAAAAACTTGAAACTGATTAGTTAAAGGGGCTAAAAAACACCAAAACCTGGAACCTCAGACATCACAGTGATGAAAAGCATTATCAGACTGTTATTTTGTTAACAATTCCATTCTTGTCTATAACAGGAAGTTGCAAGCTACAAGCAAAATTTGAAGAGAAAAATCCTGTGTTTTTCAATGGACATGTAAAATACATCTTGTCTATCCCACCTGGCCATATTTAAAGAAACTGTATATCACTGTAAGGTTGCGATAATTTTTTTTTACAAATTTATTTCCCACAATTGTTTCCCACAATTTTCCTTTGTTTTCAACAAATGCGAAAAATGGTGAATATGTGTTTGTAGCTATCACATTGAAAATGAGAGTAACTGTTGTTTAAATGAGAATTCTACTAGGAAAAAACACTGGCACTGTACAGCCTATTAGAAGAATATTTTTACACAGGATACATCTATTCCAGAGTCCTACTTCAGATTAGAACCGAATTTGTTTCACATGTAACTGTTTCAGCAGACCTTGCTTAGAGATATAAATGAGCTAAGACACACACTTGCTTAGCAGAGTGAAAATGTCCCAGTTTATTCTTCCTCACAGCCCAGCCAACAGACTCCAGCTCCTCACTGACTCTGACTACAGCAGACTCCCTCTGTAGTCTTCCCTTGCAGACTCTGGCTGCAGGCTGTTCCTGCCAAACTGTGACTGCAGGCTCCAACTGCAAACTCAGACTGTCCTCAGAACAGACCCCTCACAGCAGCAATTCCCTCTCCCATTTGGTCAGTCCTCCCCCAACCAGCTAACACACTCTTTCATCACGCTCATCCTTACTGGATATAGCCATGATATACTAAGGGCAAGGCTGCTTTTGGTAACTAACACAGCTGTGACTTATCAGGGGCGAGGTTGACTTAATCCATTCTCCTACATGTAACTAAACGAATAGGACAAGTAAAGTCTTCCAAATGATGGTGACCTTCAGTTTTAATTGAAGCTAAGGCTACTCCAGAGGAATTGCTCCACCTATGTATATCTATATATACATATATACATATTTATGTATGTATATTATATATACACAGAAAATACATATAGAAAGAGGGTTTGGATGCTGGTCTTCAGTTCCTGTTTCACTCCTCAAGTTCATTCCTATTGGGCATGGTACTTGTTATTAAAGTAAGTACAGAAGAAAGTATTCAAATAGTTCTCTGGAATGCTGTTACTGAACACACTTAATCAATCTGAACTTCCTTTTTAGCAAGTTTTAATGACTGGAAGTAAATATTTTTTCCCTATATTTTTACATCAAACTTGTTTATTATCTCAGCATTTACAGCCCAAATAATGCTGAGCCTCTGGATGCTTGAAAAATATAAGACGCTAGTACTGATATTTCATATATAATATAAATAGTCAGTGCAGCTTTAAAGTAATATTGCAGTAGATTAATCAAATAAATATAATAATGAAATTATCGTGAGTTTCTTTGACATCTCATACAAAGTCTAAATCAACATTAAATTTCATGAAACACTTGTTTTTCCTTGTTTGAATTCAAGTTGGGCTGTTTCAGGATGAATAAAATGTTGCAGTCTCCTCCATTTAAGAAGCCTGCTACTATATCTTCATGTTCCCATTACAATTATGTTCTATCCCATCTGGACTATTTCTAATACAGAGTGATTATTACTACCGAAATATAAGTCTCAAAAATATGGATATGTTTTCCAATTATTTCTCAACATTTTAAAAACTGTCCTTCACCTGTGTTCTAAAAAGGCCCTGCCAGTCTTCCATCTTCCCTGTAGATGAATGTGTTTTCTCACAAATGCCAGAACAAAAAGGTATGAGTAGTTTATAACTTCTTTCTCTAGGCAATAAATTAGCCTCAATGAAAAGTGTGTGGTAGCTCTAAGAAAAAAAAGCAATACAGAATTCTATCACAATCCAAAAGGCACCTCAAAGGTTTTTTAAGAGACCAAGAAGGAGAAAAGAAACTTGGGGCTTTTTCACTTTTAATGAAAGGTTAGACAGAGGAAATATTTTCATGTATCAAACTAAAGATTTGATTTTTAAAGCAAAATAAATATAGAACTGAATTCATCAAGGGTGAAATTGGCAATGATCCAGACATCCCTGCACCCAAGATTAGAGAAATCCTTCAGATCAGCCCCTGTAATAAATATGGACAAACTACTCAGGGGGGAGAAAAAATTGGAAAAGTTATTTTCCTAGGTGTTACATTAAGGCTAAAAGTTTTGGAGGACAATCAAAAGCAGGAAGGCAAGATTAAAGTCTGCAGTTCTGTTTGTGGAAAAACAATTTATTAATCTGAATAACAGATTACAATTACATTTTACTAAAGCAGAAAAATCAAAATTATGCAATTTAGTAAAAATAAAAATTCAGAAGTAACAAAGTGTGATTTGTTTTTGTTCAAGAATAAATGAAAGAATTACATTTAGCTCTAAAGGAAATGTACAAATTTCTAATAGGCTAATATATTTTTATTTTCAGGGCTTAAAAAATCCTCTAGAATTTACAAATGTGTTACAAAGTTACAAAGAGGGATTTAGAAATAAGGAAGCCGGTAATACCAGTAATTTCAGCATACTGTTCTGTGTCTGGCTCCTTAAGTATCTGGAAACAGGTTGGAGTAAAATAGCTATCACGTCCAATCCTAGAATGTCCTCCTGCCTCTTGAAATATTTTTTCAAGGGAACCCTAAGTAAAATACATCTGCTATTCACAAGTTTTGCACTGTTATCCAGTTTTTTTGCCATTCTGTAGACAGGAATCCTGCGTTTTCTCTTATGCAGTTCCATAGATCTTGTATGATTATAATGGTGAAATATGGGACTGAATTAAAATTAAAATCTTATTTGAAGATTGAAACAATTACTCTCTGCATTAGAGAAAAGAAATTCATGGAGTTTACATGGCTAAAACCTCACTGGAATGACAGTGAATTTATTCTGTTTATTCCTCCTAGAAATTTGAAAATCTGGTTTAATGCTGATTGGTGCCATATTATGGGACATCAATACTGAAATGTAAATGCTATCAATATCAGTTTGTGTTAATATATTTGCTTTTGTTACAGGAAACAAATTTCACATTCCACTTTAAATTGTACACTTCGGGAATGACAATTTTAAGTTCTTAAAACAGTCATAAAATAACAAAAGCTGTGAAGCAGAGAAACAGTCCAGTCAACAGTTATAGTTAAATAATATTGACAAAAACACCAGTGCAACAGAGCTGTCAAAAATCACTGTTGTAAGCAGATGGATTAGGGATTGAGAAGATATGGAATATGTTCCAAATAGAAACACCAATTTATCAGATTCTGACAACACTGAGTCTGCAGAAAACATTGAAAGGGAGGGCAGCCAAGGCTCAAAATAAGAAGTGAGAATAAAAATAAAATAAGAAGCCAAAGAAAGCACTGAGTGGGAGGACAAAACCAGAAGAATTCTTTGTACTGATGTAAAGTCCAGTCAAATAGTAGTCAGTATAGAAAAGCATAAGGAAAGAACCATTAACACAGAAAAAATATGACTAAAGGAAAATTATTTTCTGTCATGAAGCAAATGTTTCCCTTCCAGGATATTATATGTTAAAGCAAAGCAAATTACATACCTTGTTGGTTTGTGGTTGGTTGGTTGGTTGGGTTTTGGGGGCACGGGGGATTGCTGGGTTTTGGGTTTTTTGTTGGTTTGTTTAGGATTTTTGGTTTGTTTGTTTGTTTTTTCTTACTGTGTGTTGTTTTTTAATCAGCTCTGTGTGAATGCTACCATAAACTGGGAATTTAATCTCTTAAAAACAACATGGTGTATTTTCAAACATAATTTCAAATCACTTTCAGTATGCTTGAAACACATACAGTGAACTGGGTCTGTCTTATCTTTAAACTAATTTTTTTTACAAGAATTAATTTTGTAAGCATGTTTTTAAGGTGAAATATGGTATGTAGACATTTTAACCAGGATACAGTGTTATCTGCAGAATCTGCAGAACTCTACCTAGTCTTGTCATTGATGGAGGAAAAGAAGGGAAAGGAAAAATACTGTTATAGAAAAAGGGTTAGTGATGAGCATCTGTGTGTATATCATCAATTTGTACTGCAGGTGTTTCTGAAAGGCAGACACCCACTCATAGCTTGTGTTTGTGAGACACATAGCACCAAATTATGCAGTTCTCATTCCAAATCCATTAAGGGTACTCTAAGGCTCCAAGTAATATCAGTAATCCAAGTCAATGTTTACATAATTTTACATCAATTGTTAGGAGTCTGCACTTAAAAAGGGCAAAATCAGAACCTAAAATTACAGTAAATGGATAAGGAAATAATGTGGGGCAAGCCAATCAAATCTACAAAGCAAATTAAAAAAAGCAGATCTGAAAAAACTGCCTTCCTGGCCGGTGTCAGGTTAAGGAAGTTGAAAGCAAAATGCTTGTCATAGAGAAAAATGCTCAGAATATGTAGTGGTGTGTTTTGAAATTTCCCCAGTTTTAGATGTATCTGATTGTCTCTTATTGTTTTGGAATTTTTTTCCCGTATGCCCATGTATTGTCCCATAATGGTTTGCCCCAGCTATTTATCAATCCATCATTGTTATGTGACACCAGAGTCCTGCCTGTCACTTTGAAGCCTCACCCTGATCTCTAGAAAGTTCTGGTGAGGACTTTGAGTGATTGGTGGGGTCCAGGTTCCCCTTCCCCCTGTGTTTTTTTATGATTTGTTCTATAATTTGTCATTTCAGTTCAGGGTCACTCCCTTCCCATTCTGGATTGGTTCCAAGTTGTATCCTCCCCACTCCCCCACCCCCATATTTAAGGTGAAAACCCCTGGGTTCAGTTGGCTTCGGCAGGCTGACTCCTGGGTGAAAGGAAGTTGTGTACATTTAATAAAACTCAGTTCAAGTTCCCCACCGGAGCTCCATCCCTTTATTTCTCACATGGTTCACGCTTCTGCTAAGGCAAGGACCCACAGGATCGGAACTGTATTCCCAAATACAGAACTGTACCTTTTTGCAATGTCGGTGCCAGAGATGGCCAGGAAACGTGGGCAAAAGCCCCAGGAAAGGCACTGCACCGTCACAAGAATAGGTAAAAATTTTAAATGGTTTACACTTCTCAGAAAAAAAATGGGTACCAACATCCCCTGAAACTCAGACTTGAAATAGTGATTGTGGTTGGTGGTTTGGCACTAAAAAGGAAGAAATTAAAAATATAGAGGATAAATTAATAGAATTGTGAATAATGACAGTGACCTTTTACATTTAAAAAAACATTTAAACTTTTTGAGAGTACTTCATGAAATATTAAGTCAGTGCTTTTAATTCCTGATGATCTGGATTTTTTGTAGTATTGTACTGTGGACACCTTTAAACCCCTAAGGAGAATTCCCAGGGCCTTGCCCTGGAAAAATATACCATAGAGTCTCCACCTAGGCTGAAAGAAAAGACTTCCCCCATGGTGCCTTGCAACACTATGTGATGTACCTCAGTTTTGCTTTCCCCATATGTCCCTAATTCTTGTGGTTTCTCCTTTCCTGGTTTCCCCATTTGTTGTGGTATCCCTGATGGCATGCTCCTGTGTCCCCTATAGGGCAGTGCCCTTTGCCCTGCCCTTTGTACCAGCCCTATGCCATCAGACCCCTTACTTAACCACTGAGCACCATGTGGTCCAGGTGTTTTGTCCCCATTCCCTTTGGCAGGTTGGAATAAACCCTTGCTGGAATTTATCATACAAAAGGCCCTTCTTGCCTCTCTTCACTGAAGTAGCCGTGGTGTGTGTGGTGTGTGGACTTGACTTCTTTGCCTGAATGCCTACCCAAGCGGCCTTTCCAAAAGAGGTGCCTTTTGGGAAATAGGTAGCAGCAACCACCATCAAAATCCCACGTTGCTACGCTGTAAATTAAAAGTATTCTAGTTTTCTAATACAGGGTCCTACCATGTGCCTTTCTTTCTTTACTCACTCCTTTCACTTGGCTGCTCCACCCTGAAGTGCTAAGAGGCAGCTGACCAGCCTAATAAAATCGACTTCAGTATTGGGAGCTCTCTGTTATGCACTCTCTCCTCTCTGACAAATTCAAGGTTTCTCACTGTCTGACAATGAACTCATCAGCTCTTTTTAATATTCTGAAACCTTCCTTGAAAGTTCTGAAGCAAAAGAGCTTTTAAAAATCTTGCCTGCTCTAGTTAGGCTGATATTTTATGTAAGTATGTATCTGTAGGGGATTTTTTTCTACATTGCATCCTTGTTTTCCAAAATAACTCTTATTTCTCATAAGGAAGGGCTATGTAAAGGAAGATGATTTAGAATTGGGACACTTTCTTCATCTAGCAGCACCTAGAAACTGGAAAGCCTCAAGGAACTGGTACTGCATGAAAGTACCTAATTTTTCTGAAAAGTTTGGGTTGGGTTTTTTGAAGTGAGTGGGGTGGGGTTTTTTTTGTTTTGTTTTGGTTTGGTTTGGTTTTTGGTTTTTTTTTTTTGTTTGTTTGTTTTTTTTTTTTTCTTTAGGGGGTGGGGGAGAAGCTTTGGTTGGTTTTTTTGTTTTTCCCAATAATGATACTTAGGCTTTTTGGCTGTTGGCACATGGGGGGAAGAGGGGTTAGGGTGTCCCACAGAAGTAAATATTCATCTTTCTGCTTTGTTAGCTAAATTACCTTTTGACACCCATAGATTTGACTGCTTCAGAAATGCAGATAATACAACAAAGGAAACAACTGAAATTAAATTCCAGTGGACAAAATTATGGAATAAACTTTGAAGAATTTGTGCATTTGGTCTGTAAGGTGTGCTTGTGGGATTCCTTTTATTTTATTTCTCAGAATTAAAACAAATTAAGCTTTTACCAGTGAAGCACACCTTCATTAAAAAAACCCACAAACTTCCATGTGAATGACTTGCCTTCTTCCTCACCACTTGCAGAATGGGCAATATGTTTGAACAATTAAGAAAACATACCAACTAACTCAAACCCAGTTATATTTCATATCTGTAAACATGTAAAATAAACAAAACCTATGGAAAAAGATTATTTTAGAAATTTAGCAAAAGCACAAAAAAAATCCATTTGTAAAGTGTCAGATGATAAATTGACTAAGTTTTTTACAGTTCAATAGATACTTTATTGTGCATCTGTTCGCCTCCAATCTGCTTTGTTCTTTTTGCAGCTGCAACAATGAAAGAGGAGCCCTTGTTATTCATTATTGAATTGAATGCTAGCAGGTCTTAGAATTTAACCTCAAGGTTAGTGAGGAACTAATATATCACTTATTTTGGCTGGCTTCTTTGTAGCATCCTTTGTTAATAGGACCCAGGAGATAACTGAATAGGCATAATCATATCAACAAAACATGCTGCAATACTGCATAAACATTACTACAAACTGATCACCCTTATCAATATATCCAAAGGGACTTCATAGTCTTTTCAGCATTTACAGAGATAATCATAAGAATAAGTTAAGGTAGAGCATAATTCTCCCTAAGACAGAATGTCTCCTCCTGTCCTCATGCACAAATGCTTGAGAAGCCAGAGTTTAAATTCCTTTGGAGTTTTGTGGTAAGGTCTGGCACATTTAATGGAGTGTACTCAAAAGTAAAGCTCTGGGCAGTCCAAAACAAGCAAAAACACACGGCAACAAAGTCCTTGATTATTTTAAAGCCCTGCTCATTTGCTCCACAAAAGGTCTCTTGTGACCTTACAATAAGGCTTGCTTTTGGAATTCCAAAGGATAAATTATAGAGAAAGTATAAGGTGGTCAAATAGACTATTGAAAAATCTCAGAGGCATATTTTAACATTGATGTGGTCCTCTCTAAGCTCTGGTAGGTCATCATCCTGCTGGCATCAGTGAAATAATTTGAAAAGCAAGTTACAGTTTATGGTCAAGAGAGATACAGTGATGAGGTGGGTTTTATGGTAAAA
>VXBN01003438.1:92920-178795 GCA_013397395.1 Sinosuthora webbiana | reverse complement strand
AAAAAAAAAAAATTATTATTAAATCAAAGGAATTTCAGCACATAGCAATGTTACTAAATCTTCCTCATGAGAAAATATGTCAGTGAGTCTGAATTCTTAAATAAAGCATACCATTAGAGTTACTTTTCGCTATGTTTCTTTTCTTCCCTTAATAAACAATTGTGAGTCATCTCTGGACAGCTGGTGAAGTTACAAGATTCAGATAAATGCTTTCCAGGTTGCAACTTGGCTACAACAGAAGAACACAACATGAAAAATAAATGAGCATACAAAAATGAGTAACACGACTTCTGTGAAATCTAGCATACTTTTTTCTTCAGAACTTCTTTTTCTTCACAATAAAATCTGAACTTGGAACATAAATTTAGAGAATATTATTTAAAATTTATTTTATAGACTTTTTAAAATTAAGAAATATGGACATGTATACTTAGGGTATATCTTCTTGCAAATTGAAAATTAATGGAATATATTGGTGTCATACTATTATTCAAGCCATGGTCTTCTGATTTCATGAATTAGATTGATTGTTGACTCTTGAAAGTGGACCAATCCCATTAGAACTAAATGAGAGACAGTGAAAGTAGAGGTACTGCTAAATTAGTTTAAGAGTTTTTTGTTGCTACTTGATACTGTTAAGTATCTCTTCTCTCAATTGGTTTTGCAATGGGTACAAATGGATATAGCATTTATTTAATAAATGGCTAAGTATTTTATTGCATATTTAAACCAAAGAAGTACATTCAGGTAATGAAGTAATGAATTTATCATGACAAGTTATGCAGAACAGAATAATTTCTCAATTACCATTGTTGTATTTATTTGGTATCATTCTTAAAAATCTTTAGGTGATATTTCTTGTATGTGTGTGTGTATGTATATATATATGTATATTTTATAGAGCATCCCATTTATTTATCAAAATATAATCACTTCCACCAAAATATTGAAGAGCCTAGTTTTATATTATGCAAAAAATAATTTTATTTGAGGTCAACTTTTAGTCTATTTTAAGAGTTTAAAATCATTCAAAATCTAAGGAAAACAGTTTTATATAAAACAAATGGGGTTTGATTAAGTGATTTTTCTTTAATTTTCTCTTTCATCCTAATTTTAGAGAAAAACGTCCTTTAAAATGTTGCTGGAAACATGGTTGCTCTTTTGAGACCCTCCAGTGAACTGAAAAATCCATTATTTACTCAGCACTTCTCTTCAGTTTTGCTTATTTTGCACAGGTATTTGGCTGCCTGGGCTGCAGTGACCATGAAATGGTGGAGTTCAAAATCCTTAGGGTGGGAAGGAGGATGAGCAGTGAGCTCACGACCCTGTATTTTAGGAGAGCATACTTTGACCTCTTCAGGGACCTGCTTGATAGAGTACTGTGGGATAAATACCTGTAGGGAAGAGCTAAACCAGAAAGCTGGTTGATATTCAAGGATCGTCTGCTCCAAGTTCAGGGGCAATGCATCCCAAGGATGCATTGAGGAAATCAAGCAAAAATGCCAGGAGGCCTGTGTGAATGAACAAGAAGTTCCTGGAAAAACTCAAATACACACCAAAAAAAAGAAAAGCCTACAGAATGTAGAAGTGAGGATAGGCAGCCTAGGTGGAATACAGAAAAATTGCCTTGAGCAGTTGGGGACCTGGCTAGGAAAGCTAAAGCCTTGGTAGAATTAAACCTGTCCAGGGCCATCACAAGTAACAAAAAACACTTCTGTAGGTACATCAGTTATAAACAGAAGACTAAGGAAAATATAAGCCCTGTACAGAAGGAAAAAGGAGACCTGGTTACCTGGACATAGAGAAGGCTGCAGTACTCAATGACTTTTATACCTCAGTCTTCACTGGCAGGTGTAGTCACACTGCCTTAATCACAGAAGGCAAGTCAGGTACTGGGAAAATGAACAGAAACCCACTGCAGGAGAAAATCAAGTTTGGGAATATCTAAGGAACGTGAAGGTACACAAGTCCATGGGACTTGATGAGATGCACCTGTGGATCCTGAGGGCTCAACCACTATCCATAGTATTTGAGAAGTCATGGCAGTACAATGAAATTCTCACCCATTGGAAAGGGGGAAATCTAAGCACCATTTTTGAAAAGGGGAAAAAGGAAGACCTCTCCCTTTTCCTATTTCTATCTCTCCTTCTCTACCTCACATTTACAGTTAAATGATCCACACTACTGGTTTTGGCATATGGTCTCATTTTCACCTCAGTTTGGCCAGAGACATCTCTCTAATAATTTTAATAATGTTGTATCAGCTGTTAAACAGAGACCACAGGAAGGCAGAAAGTTAGGATTCATTTCAGGTTGTTCTTATGGCAGCTTTAAAACAGCTAAGTGCTTTAGTGTCAAATACTTGAGATGGAGTCATGACTGATGTATTGAAGAATTAAAAAAGCTGATGATATGCCCAGTTATTTGCACTAGTTAAGGCTTTCTGACATTTTTATGCTGTTAGTCTCCAACCAGAACTTTTTTTTTCTCTCAGAAGTTACATGTCAGTGGAGATTTTGAGTACTGACACATAATATTGACAATAAACTACAAACTGTATCCCATAATCGCTTTTAAAACAAATTGTACGCCTCATTGTCTTGTTTCATATATCATTATTTCAGTAGTCTACCAGAAAGGAAAGAAAAGAGACAATATTAAATACAGTCTTAAGGCATGGAATTTTGGGGGGAAAAAAAGCAAAAATGAGGGAAATACAATGAGATGGAATTAGACAACACAATGTTACATAATGCTAGAAAACACCTCAAGTATTGTATCCTGTTTCCCCAACATAAGGACCGTCATTCATCTGCTGGAGTTCATCTGGAGAAGAGCCACCAAGTTGATCAGAGGAATGGAGAACCTCTCCTATGTGGAAAAGCTGAGAGACTTGTGATTGCTCAGCCTCAAAAAGAAAGCAGTTCAGGGTGACCTAATTGCAGCCTTCCAGCTCCTGCAGGAAACTGACAGGAAAGATAGGGCAAACCTATTTGCAAGAGCATTTGTAATGAGTTTAAATTGAAAGAGGAAAATGTTTCAATCAGACATTAGGAAAAAAATTCTTTACTGTTAAGAGTAGTGAGGCACTGGAACAGGCTGTCCAAGGAAGTTGCATACAGTCACCCCTGGAGGTGTTCAAGGCCTGGTCTAGATGACGGTTTCCCCACCTACAGCTGAGGTTTTGGAACTAGATAATCTTCAAGGTCCCTGTCCTGGGTAATCCAAAACACTACTGTATTCAATATCTACCTGTGCCCAATATTGTTACTGTCTCTTTAAGAGCTGGTGCTATGGCTGGTTGAGGAAACACTTGGGCTCAAGTTTGCCAGCTGTATTCAGGAGTTGAAATACCCAAGCCAAGTTCTCTTTTTCCTGGTGTCTTTATCTCAAGGCAGAGACTTCAAGTATTTTGGGTTTTTTTCCCATGTTTCTCCCTTGCATCTTGCATTATCTCAAGGCAGATTCGCAGATTCCAGGAGTGCCTGCCTGAACTCGTGGCCCCATGCCTGCTCCATGTCCAAGTGCTCACAATTCTCCAGGAAGGAGAGATGGCACCAAGTCTTTCTAGCCCAGCTGCTTTGCCTTGTCTTTCCTTGTCTTATAATTTCCTGCCAAGGGAAATGTGAAGTATATTCATGAGTTCTAGCCCTTGACTGAGTCCCAGCCACCAGAGTGTTCCAGCCACCTTTCTCAACAGAGCTGCTGCTTCCAGAGAGATAAGTGAGGGGGAAAGGCTGATGCCCTTTTCCCTTTGCCTCCCTACCTATGGTTGCCCATGGGAGCTGCCATCTCAGGAGGGGTCACTCTGCCATTTCAAGTTTCTCTTTGTTCCTGTGGGGAGGGGTTTGTGAGATCTATCCGTTTTGTATCTACTGATTATTTACTGTTGGATTTTTTTGCCTGTTGCTGTTTTGCTTCTTCATAACAACTCACTTGCTAAACATTCATTTCTCTGATACTGTCTTGCTTTAATGTAAAAATCTGGATACAGAATAAATACCTCTTTCTAAAATAGGTCTAACATCTTTTGCTGCTAAACTTCTATATTTTTTTTCTACTGGACATCTTGATAGAATACTGGAAAAGAATAAGAGAAAGCAGAATATTATTTAGTATGTAATGCCATATATCCATGGATGTGCTTATTTACAATGCAAACAAACTAGTAGTGACATAACAATATTTTAGTATCTTTAGTTGTTAGTACTTTCCCATCACAGCACATATTTTCTATTTACAAACTAACACTTTTATTTTCATCCTGAAGTCCATAATCTGAATGTCTGACAATATAACTATCCAGACTGTCAACAGATTTGACAAGAAATAAACAGATACAAAGAAATCTTCCATTTCTCAAAAACATGCTTATGTTTCTCAGCTGGGAAAGAGAAAATGCTTATGTCATTTGAATGGATACACTTCAAAAAGTACACTTTTAGAAGAGAAATCTGGCACTGTGTGGGAATTATCACACATGAATATGTATTCCAATCTGCATTGTGATACACATGTCCGTGCCACCAAATATGATATATAACATAAGAATTTGTAATTAAGATATTGAAATGTATGATTCTTCTGTGTCTAGGACCTAAAATTCATGTCTTACATTGATCTTCTACTGAAATACCTAATTAATTTGGCCTATTTTAATAACTCTCCATGAATTTAGTTAAAATTCTAAGATTAAAAAAAAGTAACTGCACATGTAGAAGAATAATCAAAGAATGGTTTAGATTGGAAAAGGTATTTATGATCGTTGCATCCAGCCATTAACCCAGTACTGCCAAGTCCACGGCTAAGCCATGTCCCTGGTGACCCAACCACTCTCCTGGTCAGCTTGTTCCAGAGACTGACAATCCTTTCAGTGAATAAATTTTTCCTAGTATTCAATATAAACCTCCCTAGTGTAACTTGAAGCCATTTCTTCTTGTCTTGTCACTTGTTACTTGGTAGAAGATCCTGATTCCCACATGGCTACATCCTCTTTTCAGAGTGTTGAGGAGAGCAATAAGGTCCTCTCTAAGCCTCCTTTACTCCAGGCTGAACAACCCCAGCACTCCTAGCAGCTCCTTGTAGGACTTGTGCTCCAGCCCCTTCATGAGCTTTGCTGTCCTTCACTGGACACAGTCCAGCACCTCACTGTCTTTCTTGTACTGAGGGGCCTAAATGATCACAAGATTCAAGGTGTGGCCTCACCAGGGCCAAGTGCAGGCAGAAAATCATTTCCCTGGTTCTGCTGGATGCTCTTTTCTGATACAGGCCATGATAACATTGGCCTTGAACTGTCGGGCTGGCCCATTTTCAACTGTCTGCCATGATTTATCTCCAGCCAGCAACCAAGCACCACACAGACTTGCTCACCCTCTTCTAATGGGATGGGCAAGACAGTTGGAAGGGTAACAGCTAGAAAACTAATGGGTCAATATGAATACAGTCAATTAGGTAAAGCAAAATCTGCATATACAAGCAAAGCAAAACAAGGCCTTCATTCACTACTTCCCATCAGCTGGCATGGTTTTCAGCCAGCTGTAGGACAGCAGGGCTCTGTCATGCATGATTTCAAACATCTCCACCTTATTCCTTATTCCCCCCTCTCTATATACTGAGCATGATATCATAGAGCCTAGAATATCCCTTTGGCCTGTTGGGGTCTATTTTCTTGGTTATGTCCCCAGGGAAGACCAACTTCCGACTCACTCCTTTCCTTATTGCCAGTGTGGCAATATAAAAAGCAGAAAAGGTTTTGACATTGTGCAAATGCTACTCACCAATAATAAAAAATCTCTATCATCTGCACTATTTTCAGTCCTTTTAAGAATCAGTTACTAAAATTATTAGATACCTCTGCCTGAAATTAAGGTGTAAACAAGACCATATGTTGAAATCAAAAGTATGGATTTTTATTTAACAGTAAATATGAGGTAGAGAGAAATTGAAAGAAACAGAACAAAGAAAAAAGGATTAAGAGTAGAAAGGTGTATGATCTCCATGACAAGACTTGATTGCTGCAATTTCGGTGTCTGGTGGTCAAAGTTGGTCGCTATGCCAATCCATCGGGGTGGGGAAAAGCCACCAAAATAGCAAAGTTTCCTGGGTTATATTCACTCAGGTTCAGCTACCTCCTCTGGGGCAGGGAGTTTCACACTAAATGATGTAACACCGTGGATCACAGGACACTTTATGAGTCTTTGACAATTTCTAAGTCTTTACAGCTGCCTATTAGGTAAGTGCAGTTGAGTCAATTATGGTCCATTATGGCCCATAAGCAGAGCTGAATACCTTCAAGATACACTTTGAATGTCCCAGTACTTCCTGGCAGGGGATTTATCACAACGGAGGTCACTTGTGAAAGGTCAAAGAGACAGTACAGGGTTTGCCTCTTTCCTTACAGATTTTCTTATCTCATTCAACATCCAACTGTAGCCTGAGGTAATGAGTGCTCACCCTCTGCACCTGGGTCGTTAAGAGGTCGATTGAGTCATTAGCCAGTGGCATTTTTCACATGCCCAAATCCAAAACACAGCCCCATACTACAAGAATTTCTAGTTCCACTGTGAAGAATATTAACTCTATCTCAGCCAAAACCAATTCACTGTCTACCAGCATCCCCAGGTCCTTTGATGGGCAGCTTACCATCCACTCTTCCCCCAGCCTGTAGCACTGCAGGGGGTTGTTATGATCAAGTGCACAGCACTTCACCTTTTTGAACCTCACACCACAGACTTTGGCCCACCAATCCAGCTGGTCCAGATCCCTTTGAAGAACCTTCCTGTCCTCCAAGAGATCAACGCTCCCACCCAACTTGCTGTTGTCTACAAATTGACTAAGGATGAAGTCAGTCCCTTTGTCTATGTCATTGATAAAGACATTAAACAGGACTGGCCCCAGTACTGAGCCCTCGGAGACACCACTTGTGGTCTGCCACCAGCTGGATGTAACTTCCCTCACCACCCCTCTCTGGGCCCAGTTATCCAGTCAGGTTTTTACCCAATGAACAGTGCATGTGTCCAAGCCATGAGCAGCCACTTTGTCACAAAAGATGCTGTGCAAAATGGTGTCAAAGGCTTTACTAAAGTTCATGTAGACAAATCAACAGCCTTTCCCCATCTACTAAGTGGGTCACCTTGATATAGAAGGAGATCAGGTTAGTTAAGCAAGACAATAAGGGTGGATAAATGATTTTTCTCTTTGTCAGCAAAGTTCATTAAAGCTTTGAAGGGAGAACACATTAGCAGCCTATACAGATCCACAATCCTTGGGTGAAACACTCTACTTGCTGGTAAATTTTATGGGCTCTCTTTCAATGGTAATTTTTTCCTCACTCTAAGAGAGCAAGCTACTGTCAGTATGGTAGAAGATCCAATAACCACTCCTTCATTTTTTTTTGATACATCATAATCAGAAGCAGGCTGCAATGGTTGTTTGACTTGCCAATAAATCAAAAAGACATGATTTATAACTGAAGTGTTTCTTATTTCAAAGGTTTTCTAAAAAATGTAACCAAAGTGATTCCACTGTCACTCATGTATAAACTGTTCTGATGACACTCAGGAAACTATAAACGTGACCCATTAATTTTAAACCAGTGATAATTTTGAATTAGTGATAACTCAGTGATAGAGATTACCTTATACCCATAGTGCTTACATTATACTGAGCACCTGGATTCTTGCAGATTCTGTCCAAAACCCTGTAGTGTCTCAGTACAGCCATTAATAAGAAGAAAGCCAAAAGGATCTAAAATGGAAAGTATATTTTAAAACACCTGAATTGTTCAAAGCCTTAAGAAAAGACAGCAACATTGCAGCCAAAAATGAGTTTATAGCATGATGCAGTGCCTTAAAAGAAAGTCAACCCACTGAAGTGTAAACTCAAGTAGGACAGCACAACTGAGACAGCATACCCATTTGTGGCACCAGTTTTTAAACCAGTGGTGGAACAATTGAGAAGTATGCTAAAAATAATACACTACATCTACAATTTGTCTCATGATGAAAGTCTATGGAGGCTGAGTTGGAGCCTAATGTTTTACTACTCTGCAGTGACAGCACTAAATAGATTACATTCTTGTTAATTCAGCACTCCAGCACAATTTAGTCATTAGATTGAGCTAATTTTGGCAAGAAGTTTTAGCTTCCACCTGGGATATTTCACATGCACATCACAAATTACACATCTTTTTCTCTCATCATACTGCTCAGTGTGGCTTTTTTATCATTAATCACTATGATCAACAAAAATGGAAGGACTAAATTGGTAATAAAAATGTTTATGCCAGTACAATCAATTTTACATGCAAATACTCAGCCTTGCACTCAGTAGGAAGCTAGGGAAATATCTGGAATGCGGTCAAGAAGTTTGGTAAAACTATGGTTTCTGCATTCCTAATAGCTAAGATTTTTTTTTTTCTCCATCAAATGTGAATTCTAAACATGAAATGGGGTCAAGCATGACTAAATTACAATTTTCTTTTACTTTGAGGGTTATTAAACACTGGAACATCTCACCCAGGTCATGCTGCAGAATTTACACTGGTAAACATTTAAACCACAGATTAGATATAGTACAAAAAGTAAAGGCATAATGCTGTAATTATTAACATCTATGACTTACTGTTCTGCAAGAGACATGGATAATTTTCCTTTTTGGCCTTAAAGTTTGTGAATCTACCAAAATGTAGTTCAGAAGGCTTCTGTAAAGTAATTGTAAGCTATTTGACCAGAGAACTCCAAACATCCAGAGAAATGAAGTAGACCTGTGATTTACACATAAGAAACAATGTAAGAACATTATCCTAGAATAAAAAAACCTGGTTGAAAAGGGGGAGGTTGTACAGTACAAAGACCACAAATTATAACAAAATCTGTAGGAAGTGAATTTAAGTGGTGATTAATCAAGGCCACACACCAGGGTATTTCATACTTTATAGTCTTGTTCTGTTCCATTTAAGAAAGACAGCAAAAGCATCTACCAGGTAATGCTAATTACAGGGGTATTTGCTTTGAAATTTATGGAAAAAAGAACATGAAAAAAAATTGCCTTTAACTCCTGTTAATTTTGCTTCACTTGGTGTGCACCTACATAGCAGACTGCCATGAAATTACTCCAGTGTAGTTTTAAATGAGAACACATGGGTTCTAAAGAAATCTATTTCTTATTTGATCTTGGGTTAATTTACCATCAAGACATAGTTACTTATCATCAAGACAGGGAGCACTTCCATTAAAACATTTCTACCTGTCAGATCCCTTTGAAGGCACAGGGAGGCTATTCAAAGACTGAATTGAAACACTGGACACTTGAACTTTTAATACTGAGAATACAGATAGTAGAATAATGAATCTATCTTACTAAAGGTAATTTTCTAAACCTCCTTTGTCCAGTAAGGCTCCAGGATCAATGTTTATGTATTTTTACTTGAAAAACTTAATTTTCAGAAATTCTGACTCTGTAAACCCCATTAAAGCTAGTGAAAAACAGTTTTGAAAGCAACAACAGATTAGAAATGTTTCAAGAACATTTGCTGTATGTAGACCTACATCATTACATGAAATATCTACTTAGAAGGAACAGCATCAAGAGACTATTCTGTGAATTTCCCTAGAAAGCACAGGGTTTTCAGTCTTTATGGCAAACATTAACAATTTAAGTGAACATTACACCTATACAAATAAATACATGTTATTTATTTATATTCTAATACCAAAATTAATTTGATAACTTTTCATGAATTATAGAACCTCTTCTAAATAATGAGAGTAAAATTCTAGTCACTTTACCATAAATTCTACAATCTCATCTGCTGGATAGATAATTTGGTCTCTTTAGTTCCTTTCAGTCTATAGAGAAGCATAGAAATTAACATGCTAAATTAAGCTAAAAAGAAAGCTGCTAGTCCTAAACTCAGAAAAATGATTCAGAGATTTCCTAACATGAAATCAGTTTATGTAATTCAAAGATAAAATTAAAAGAGTTTAGTCATCTTTATATTTAGTAAAACAAATATGTTTCTATTGCAATTTAACAAATATATATAAACCAAATATTGTTATCGCTCTAAAATGATTAGAATATTGTTTTATATGCAACAATGTTTTGTTAAACAGTTATTCTAAAAGCATACATTTTAATTTGCTTAAAAATACATGACTGAGGATAGTAGAAAAAGAGCAGTGCATTTCTGCTACAACTTTTATTCTGTAAACCTTCACTTTTAAAAAAAGCAATTTACTCTTTAGTTGAGTGCTTTTCTTTATTACAGTTTTATATCTGCAATTCCTGTGGGAGAAAAAACAAACCTTGCTTACAAGGAAGAAGCTGCAGGTCAAGAGACAGCACCACCAGCATGTTCTGCATGTTAATCTTAGCATTTCAGGAAAAGCTTTGTTAATTCTGGCAGCCAGTCATTAAAAGCAGAGCTGCATAACGCTCAAGATAACCATATGCCTTATTTTCTGTGAAGGGAACATAATGTCATAGGTTTCTTCTTTCCACTTGTGTAAGGATTTTTATTTCTTTTTTGTAGAAATGGTCATATTTATGACATCACATTGGGCATCTTCTAATGCCAGATTTCATTCATAACAATGTCTCAGAGGATCTGTCTCCTCCATTGTTCTTTCTCGCCATAACCATTTTGTTAAATACCGCTCTTGTGAACTTTCCCTTTCTAGCTACATCTATGCTTTCTCCAGATCCTTTGGACACTCTCCCATCTGTTCCTCTTCCAACTGAAATTGAAATCATAAGCGCTATAGCACATGTAATTTTGACTTCGAAAAATAAGTCATTATGGTTTTTATCCCTTTTTCTTTTCTCCCTCATTTCCCTCTCCTAAAGTATAAAAATCAGGGAAGTTATTAATTACACTGAAAAAATTGAGGTTTTGTTATTCCAGTTCACTTTTTTAATATACATATTCAAAGAGGTGGACATATTTGACTATTACTCATTGAAAAAAAAAAAATATATGAGTACCTTGAATAACTTTATACATCTTCGAGGAATCAATTGCATTAAGCTGTATGATGTAGATATCTTGGGCTGGAGATCTTACTGATTTTCACCTGTAGTCAATTCCATCTGTGTGCACTGGCTTCAAACTGGTGAAAATGACTTCTTTTCTGAATTAATGAATCTTTACATACTCTTTGTTCTGATGTAAAGAAATAAAACAGATGACAATGAAAAATAGGACATCTGATGTGGAACCTAGCTTGCAGTTGAGTTCATAATGGAAAAATATGACACAGGCAAAACTGAGGCATAGAAAGTGGGAGGAAGGAATATTCCATATAGTATGAGAAGTTGTACCACAACAACTGTCATGAAAAACTCTTAGAACTATTTCTGAATGGCTAAATTTTTGGAACTATCTCTTTATAGTATTCTGCTCCTAAAATGTCACATTTTATTACTCTCTAGCTGGCTTATGCATTTAGACTGGTGTGGAGTGCCTTCCGGGCTCACCTGTGGCCTGAATAACAACAGATGTTAAGACAGAAATTTGAATATACACAATGTGTGTCAATGGGACTCTCAGAGTTCTTAGTGAGGGTGTTTGCCCTCATCATGTGAAAGATGACATGACAATCAATCAGATTAAAAAGTAGTTAGGGGATTCATAGAATCATTTGAAAAAAAGACTTCAGCTTGAAAAGAGGTAACATAAAGAAAAATGAATATTTTTAAACAGTGGAAAGAGACCTTGGGCTGAAAGCACCAGCACCTGCTGCTCCCAACCAACACTGCAACTTATGTGAACTTATGTGAAGTGTCTGACCCCAAATACTGCAGTACCAAAGTGGGGTGTGGCACACAGAGACCCACACTCAGAGGACATGAACCTGAGCTTGTGGAGGGCTTTCTCACTGGATTGGAGATCAATAAGGTGTTTGGATATCCATAGCTTTGCCTAAAGCTGGAGCACCCTCAGAAGGGGTGTGCAAATAAGGAGAGTAACTCCGTGTGTTTGCCTCTGAGAAAAACTTTTTAGGATTAACACAAGTATGTTGAGAAAATTGTGGATAAATAATCCAGAGGAGCCTAGTAAGTGATTTTACTTTTGAATTGCAGATAATGGTCTTGAATATATAGTTCACTGATTGCTGATTAATTATATGTCTTTAGTAAATCAATAAACCAGTTGGTATAGTTTAAACTGTAGAGAGGCTATATTAAGAGGGGGAAGAGGAAGAAGGCAGGAATATTTAGGATAATGGCAGTTTTCCTCGCAATTCACTGTTATGCATGATGGAGCCCTGCTTTCCTGGGGATGGCTGAATACTTGCTGGCCCATGGGAAGAGGTGAAAGAATTGGCAGTGGACATTGTCTACCTCGACTTCAGCAAGGCTTTTTCCACTGTCTCTCATGAAATACTCACAGGAAAATTCAAGAAGTGTGGGTTGGATGAGTGGATAGTGGGATGGATGGGACAGGGAACTGGCTCAATGGCAGATCCCAGGGGGTTGTGACCAGTGGTACAGAGTCTAGTTTTGAGGCCTGTCACTAGTGGTGTCCCCCAGAGTTCTATATTTGGCTCAGTGTTACTTAATTTAGTCATTGATGACTTTGATGAGGGAGTAGAGTGCCTCTTCAGCAAGTTCAGGAATGACAAAATTGTGAGCAGTGGCCGATATCTGAGAGGTCTGTGCAGCCCCTCAGAGGAACCTTGATATGTTGGAGAGATGGGCAGAGAAGAACCTTCTGAATTTCACAAAGGCAAATGCAAAGTCCTGCACCTGGGGAAGAATAACCCCAAGGAACAATAAAGGCTGGGGGCTAATCTGCTGGGAGATTAGCCTTCTCTGTGGAGAAGAACCTGGGGGTCTTGGTGGAAAACACATTTTCCATAAGCCAGCAGTGTGGTCAAGAAGGGTGAAGTAATCCTGGGATCCATTAGGAGGAATATTGCCAGCAAGCTGAGGCAAGTGATCCTGCCCCTCTACTCAGCCATGGTGTGGCACATCTGGGCTGTTGTGTTCAGTTCTGTTCTCCTCAGTGAAAAAGAGAGACATGGAGCTCCTGGACCAGGTCCAGCAGAGAGTGACTAAGTTGTCCAAGGGTCTGGAGAATCTCTCTTATAAGGACAGGCTGAGGGAGCTGGGCCTGTTCCGTCTTGAGGCAGTGGAGAGGGGATCTCATCAATGTCTATAAGTGACTGAAGGGGGGGTGTATCAAGAGAAGGGAGCTAGGCTCTTCTCAGTGGTGCCAACCAGTAAAACAAGAGGCAATAGGCAAAACTGATGCACAGAAAGCTCCACCTGAACATGAGGATGAACTTAATTGTGAAGGTGATATTAATTAGAACAGATTTCCCAGAGAGGCTATAGAGTTTCCCTTCCTGGAGATATTCAAGAACCTTCTGGATGCAATCCTATGCCATGTGCTCTAAGATGACCCTGTTTGAGCAGGGATCTTGAACTAGATGAGCCACTGTGGTCCCTGACTGATTCTGTGATTCTGTGAATTACTCATGATTCTTTGCTTGTGTACAGGGCTTTTGCTTTCCCTATTCAATTTTCTGCATCTCAACCCATGAGTTTTCTCTACTTTTACTCTTCTGATACTCTCCTCAGTCCTGCTAGTGATGGGAGTGAGTGACCTGAAACATTTATGAAGGTACATGCTTGCAGAATGAGTGAAAAACTTAGGTTTTAGTCTGAAGTATTAAAAAAAAAAAAAAGAAGTTTTTCTCCTTTTTGATATTCAAACCTGTCAGCTTACTTTTCACTGCTTCCAATCAGTGTCTGATCACTTACCCTCAAAATGAGCAAAAATAACCAGGGAGCAAGTGATTATAAAAGAATAACAAATGTGATGCTTAAAAGGAATAGCTATCACTTTATTATAACTTCAAAGAAACATTTACTATTTATGACCATGACTGAACCCCAAAATAACACTAAGATTTGAAATTTCAATATGAGGTTTATATCTCATATAGGATAGATTGTTGTCCTACATTAGCTTTCTAAAACCATGATAATTATTAAGCAATCATGTTGCTTAACAATAAGGTTCCTTTAAAAATACCATAAAAATCAAATGTGAGCAAGAAGAACATGTGGAAAGTATAATGTTGATGCTTACATTTAACACCACTCTTCAACCAGCTTAAAGGAGGTTGCAGCAAGGTAGGGGGCAGTCCTAGGTAACACGTGACAGGACCAGAAAAAATGGTCTCAAGTGCAGGAGAGGTTTAGATTGGATATCAAGAAATATTTCTTCACTGAAGTCCTGGTCAGACAATGGAATGGGCTGCCCATCCCTGGGAGTTTTCAAAAGATGTGTGTAGCACGTCACTATGGTTAGTGATGAATGGAGTGGTGCTGAATTAATGGTTGGACGCAATCATCTTGGAGGTCTTTTCCAGTCTTAAAGATTCTATGAGCCTATGTTTGATCCTCCAAAGGGAAAGTCCAAACCTATAGATGGGTTACATTCCTTTTGCACTGAAAGATAGTACAGCCAACACAGATTACATTCCTTCATTGACTCTCCACAGTGCCTGACAAACACAGTGCAGAGATCCGTGGAGCCCTCCCCAACCTGGGTACAGGACTGAAAATAATTTTCCTCATTGACTCAACATAAAATACTAGATCTTGTAAGCTGGATCATCATATTTTTGTATTTAGCTACTTTCTTTTCAAAGCCCAATGCTCTGCTGAGGCACATAGATTCCATTCAGTATTGACTCCATAGTTATTTCTGAAAGCTTAACAATTTGTTAAATAGACATTAGTTCTATCTGCATTTTAGCCTCTACTCAAGTTTTTTTTTTTTTAAAAAGGGAAAAAAAAATCAGGAAAAGACTAGCAAGAAAGAAGGCCAATCAGTGAACTGTGAGCCCTGAACCTCCCTAGAAAAATTCAGGCAAAAATCCTCTGTCAAAATCAAGATGTTTCCCATGTTTCGCAAAAGTTCTTAACCATCCTGATTAAGCATCTATTCTTAAGCATCCAAATTCTGCTTAAAAATGTTATGCTATTGCTGACAGCTATAGAATCCATTTATCTCCATGCATAGTAACTTCAGCTGGGACATTCTTAATGTGAACAAAACAAAAATCTTAAACTGAGATTCTCCAGGAAATATTTTTGAAGATTGATTCAAGTTAAAAGATGCTGAGGCAAACATATATCTTGTGGCTTAAAAATAATGGCAAACCCATTCTTCAGCAAATATGCATAGAATATTTATCTGTACTGTTTTCATAGCAGGAAAGAAATTTCACTTGCTTAAAATATAAGCATGTAGAGACTTCACTAATGACATTCTTTGGCTAATTAAAGTTTTTGCTGATATATATTTTAGAAATTATAGCTTTTTCTGTGTATCAACTGAATGAGTCCTTTTGAGTAGGAAAGATTACAAAATATATAAGAATTCTTAACATAGTGTCTCATCAAGCTCAATCTGCCAACTAAATAAATTATCCAGATGAAAAGAAGCCCTCTTCATTGATATCACCTAGCTTACTTAGAGAGAAATCATAGTGGCTCCAATATTCAATGGATATAATTTTTCAAATGCATTCATCTGGAAAAATTCTCATATTTATGTTAATAGAATTCTGTTATTCTATTATTCAGCATACTGCAAAGAAGTATAACAATTCTCCATTGACAATGTAAGAATAAATGTGAGCCAGTAAACATTAAAATTAATTATGCCTTTGTATCTTAGAAAAGTCATTAGCATCTTAACAATAATGGTAATTGCATGTTTTCTACTGCACATGAATTTATCATCTTTTCCACAAAACATAATGCAGTCAAACACAGAATTTGCTGATTTCAATGGTTCTTAAAAGATAATTGTGATCAGAAATTTCATTTTCAATAAAACACTGGAGGGTCAATGGTATTACTCATAAAGCTGTCAGAGCAGTTCTTCAAGGACATTATATAGCTGAAACTACAATAGACTAAACTTCCAGACACTGCAAGTCTATTTGGGTAGATAGGTTAATTCTACCTTGCAGTTAGAGCAAAATTCTTGGCCCATACCTAGTTCTTATCTTTCCTTTCTGTAATGAAATCAGAAGAAGAAAAGCATCCAACAGAGTTTTAGGTACAAGACAGTTACATTAAAAAAGGATAGCTATTTCCAGAGTTTAGATAATTGTGTGCCAAGTGGAATCCACATTTGCCTAGCGTTGGTGGACATAGGTTCTGTTGGTTCTCTTTCTGAACTAGATCACTCACTGAAAAGGAGATGTTTGAATTTTTTGGGGAGGGTGGTGGTGGATGGTTTCATTTTTTTTTTCTTTTAGTTCCAATGGAATGTGAATATTTCCTCTAGCATTTGACCTTCTGTCTGAAGTTAGGTCTGATAAAACAAAGATCTCAAAGACTCACTAAGACAGTATATTTAGTTTTTTTCTTATTTTTTTTTTCATAATAATAGTGTTATTGCTTTCACCATCATAACAGTGTCCAAAGAACAGGCTAACGCACAAAAAATGACTGAAATGAAATTAATTTAAATATATTTTCTCAATGTATATTTTTCTGTCAGTCTACTAATTGGGAAGAAATACCACTGAAATCAGAGCTTTCTGTGTCTAGGTACCCAAGGGTAAGTGCTGACTTAATACTACTGTTTAAGGTGAAGTTAATTAATTAGGATAAAGATTAATTAATCTCTACCCTTCTCTCTCTTTGAAAATAATTTTTATGATGAGACCATGACAACTATTAATCCATATCAGACTTATAAATGTAGAAATAGTAAAGGGGGCAAGGCACAGGAAGATTTCAAGAACATCATCCTAAAAAAAAAAAAACAAACAAACAAACAAAAAAACCCACAAAAACAAACAAAAAAACAAACAAACAAACAAAAAAAAACAAACCCACAAAAAAAACCCTCTTCTAAAATAAAGACCAATTCAACTTTTCTCTACAGTGATCTGTTGATTTATCTGGCACTTTTAGAAGGAAGCATGCTTGGATCATGACTAATGGCTGTAATAGCATATTTATCTACAAGTTGTGATCCAGTCTTACAAGGCTCTGTTCAGAAAAGTCTTATTGCTAGAAGTGGTGACTCATATTAAAAGAAGTTGAAGGTACCACCCATTTAAGTGGGGGCTGCTTGCCTAGACTCAGATGACTGAGACAGAGCTTCCTCTCTACTGTTTAAGCTCTTTGCAAGCTATATATCCTAGAAGACATACAAAGAGCATGGCCAATAGAATTAATAATTGCACCAGTAGTACTGTTAATTACAGAATCAAAGTGTCTTGCAATAATCGGATGGCAAGACGACAGACAGAATTGGCTCAAAGAGATTACAGAAAAAAGAAAATGCAAAGTCAAAACCAGAATTAAAAGGGAAAAAAAAAGAAAAAAAAGAAACAAAACAAAAAAAAAAAAAAAAACCAAAAAAAACCACCAAAAGCAATAAAACAGCAAACCCACAAAACAAAAAACCAACCCCCCCCAATCTATAAAAGTTCCCCATCATCTCCTTAAATTGAGTTGTTCAGATATATATACTTGAAACCTGATCATCTACTGTATGGCCTGTGACTAGAATACAATGATATCTGGAAAAAGTAGCCCAACTCCATGCATTTCAATATTTAGACCAGTAAAAATGTTTTTTTTTCCTATGCATAGCAGTTATGACCATATATTTTTATATATACTCATACAATGATTTGGAAATCTTCCCTGCTCAAAAACTGCAGTAAAAAAACCCCACCAAATCCACACATATCCCTCTCCACCCCAAAAATCACCAAAACAAATCACAAAACCCAACCCAAAATTTTTGGAAATAAAATGTGAAAATCAATGTCAAGTAATTATAATTTTACATATTTTTATTTTAATCCAACTATATTGCAATTACATAGTTTAAACAATCTGTGATTTATCAAACTTTGATACTTGCTGCTACTTAGAGCTACTGGAACCAGCCTATGACAGTTCAGGCTTGAGAAGAAAGTAAAACCTTAACCAAGAGAAATTCAAATATGTTCTCCGTGAAAAATAAATCATTCTGTTTAGAATTTTGGTACACATTTTTGAGCCCATGTTAGTACTGGTATCTCTTTAATATCAAATAAACAACAATGAAAACTCTATTAAAAAAAAAAAAAGACAAAAACAAAAAACAAACAAAAAACAAACAAAAACAAACAAAAACAAACAAAAACAAACCCCAAGTCAAACATGAAATTTCAGGAATTTGTATTTTAAAAAACACATTCAAAGATGAATCTATTTTAAATTGTTCTATTAAGTTGGCTAAAAAACATAATTAGAACCTATGATTATAATTTAAATTTCCCAAGCAGTTCAGTACTATCTTTGGAATTTTATTTTTGTGTCCTCTGTACAGCTGAGCAGCAGATTGCCAGGGATCAGTGATGGCTACTTCCAGGGAAACACACCGTGAGATCTCAGGGTCTGTCCAGCCAGGAGCAGGCAGCTGGGGGCACTGGGGCAACCCCAGCCCCAGGATAGAGGCACCTCCTTGGAGATGCAGACATGATGAAGTCAGGAAAGGATGTGGCTTCAGCAGGACCCATGGAAAAGGCAGGGGCTGAGGGCCCTGAGGGACTGGCAAGGGGTCTTTAACCTCAGGCCATGTGAGGGGAGTCCTGGGCTGGGCAGGGACAGGTAGACCAGGCAGTACTTCCAGTACCTGGACAGGGAGTTCAGAAAGCCATCATCCCACAAATGAATTCATGAACTTCATACCTTTTAGAAATTTGAATACAGAACTTTTTACCCTTCTTTAAAAAAAAGAATTTGCACATTAAGAAATAATGGACAGACATTTGTCCAAAAGCCACCAAGAAACTCTATATGAAAGTGGGACACAGATGTGCTACCAGATGCTGCGAGGCCTTTTTGTTTGTCAAAAGGAGAACACTTCCGTGTTTGGTATGCTCACATTTTTTGCATAGTCAGAAAGTGAACTAGAGAAAAATATCAGAAACCCTAAGAAGTCTTTCTAATTTTCATGTACATTGTTTGATCAAGAAGAAATGCAATTTCATTATATATATATGCATGCACACACACATATATGCGTATATATTCCAAAACTTATTTCTAGTTTTTCTAAAGGGAAGAATGGGCAGTTCCTCTCTAGAGCCAACATCCCACAGGGTAGAATATGTTTAAAGTATCTACTGATAAATTCTTCAGTCATATGAAAAAACAAATATTTAAAAATCTTTGCTTTGTATACATCCTTGTGATAAGTAGACTGTACTCTCCTGGTCTCTGCTCTCTTAATGAAAGCAACAGATCAAAAAGTTCATGCCATCCATCCAATCCAGAGCCCATGATGCTTCCACAGCATCAGAGTTCTAT
This sequence comes from Sinosuthora webbiana, assembly GCA_013397395.1. NCBI lineage: Eukaryota > Metazoa > Chordata > Aves > Passeriformes > Sylviidae > Sinosuthora > Sinosuthora webbiana. The sequence goes on along the minus strand of VXBN01003438.1, from coordinate 159,445 downwards.
TTTTATTAACTCTTATTAAAATAACTAAACCGATTTGTTTGGTACCTCACAAACATATAAATTTCATTACCAGAATACATTAAACAAACTTTCTTAATTGTTGGTACCATGTTAATGTACCTTATTGGTGGGAAGCTGATTTGCATTTTAATCTTTTCATGATTAATTCCTTTTGGTTGATCAACAAATATTTTTGATTTCATGTTCAACTACTGAACCTTCTGGTAAAAATATCTCAGGGTGAAGTCTTTTGTCATGTGCACTGCAACGAAAGAATACTTCCTTTATTAGAGATTGTAGGAATTCAGGCTTTGTTACTTTTTTGTGCACAGAGTAAGACATAGGTCATTAATTCATTTTTTTTTAAAAAAAAAAAAGATAATATTTTGTTATTGAATAACAATACATCTACTCTTTTAAAGAGATACAAAGCAGAAAAAGCTCTTTAGACCCATTAAAAATAATTTCAACTGATATAATTATATTTCTATGCATCTCTTTCAAGTTGTAGTGCTTCTGCACTACAGAACATTAGCATTTGACTGTGTGCAGGATGACATTTAAAATTAACTTTTTATTCTCTTAATTGGCTTCATTTTTCTTTTGGTAAGATGAATTCCCATCACTTAATTACTTCAAGTGCGCCAGCTGCAAAAACACTTGACTTTACCAGAGGGCCCAAAAAAGTAATCCAGACAGATATGCTATTTAGGAAAGAAAGAAAATCCTCTTTATGTATAATTTTGGTAATTTTTTTTCAATAGAAAATGACTCAGAAAGGAAAAACATTTTTCTTAAAGCACTACAATATAATTAAGTTCTCAAATTCAATATACACAGAATATTGCTTCAATCTAATGAAATTTAGCTTTTAGCATTTAAATAATAATTTATTGCTCATAATCTGGAGAAAAGTTACATAAATCCACTCCTCATCTACTCCCAAATGTGTGGTTTCAGACTGGAAAACAAATCAACCAACCTACATTCAACTTTGTTTTCTGGAACTACGCAGTTCCAATTGTGTAAATTGTATTCTAAAGATCTCTTTTTTGGCTACTGTTTACTAATTTTAAACAAAATGTCTCTACAATTTTCATCTCTACTGTTGTTCTGAAAAATTCTTTTATGAAAACTCTGCATGTCTGAATGTGGCACAGTACCCAAAAAGGGGACAAAAAGATGCAGCCAAGACCATGGGAAACAAGTGCTATGTGCAAAAAACCCCATAGCATTTTCAATCAGTAGAAACTGGTAAATTAATTGTTAGAAATGTAAGGTTATTAAAAAAAACATATTTAACTTCTTATGCCAGATAGGAAATTTTAACCATCTGACAGGAGCAACATTTACTGGACTGTGTAATTAACCATAATTAAATTACCAGACGGATCAATATCTCACAGCTCTGCTTGCAGGATGGGTACTTGGACTACAGACCAACCGCAGTGACAGTATACTCTCCATATGTTCTGATATCCTAGCATCTTGGTCATTCTTACTGAGATATGCATTTGGGTGCACATACTCTCTACATGCAGTTAATTTTCTTTGAAAAAAAACCTGAATATGAAGAGCAAGTGAGAAATACTTCTGCCTACTCATAACCTGAACTCATATATTCATATAACTTGTAGGATAAACAGGTCCAGTGTGTTTTACTCTGCAATGTAGGTGCTTCCTTTCTTCATCCTCTCCTCTTTCAAGAAACTTAAGGAGGTTAATTATACTTTTTCTTTCTTCCAGTGATAAATGAAAATTACAAGTACACAGTTTCACAGCTTTCAGCCAAATTATGTTAAATGGAGTGGTGGTGAGCCAAGAAAGCATCTTTGAGAATAAGATGATTCATGTAGTCTATTGGACAGTCAAGACTTACATTTTGATTCCAAACTGGTATGGGAGATGTGCAAAAAAATATCCCATCTCCAAAAACATTACATTCATGGCACAAGGTGACAGAGGACTACTAGCAGTGTCTTGTTTCAAATGAACCATGCAAACATCCATGTGACATGATTATCTGATCTGTGTTTAGGACAAAGAGTCAAGCTGGGTAATGATGTTATGCCTACTTATATGGGCACAAATGCTGTAATAAATTATATCCTGTCAGCGAACGTGTGCATGCTTATGGTAAATCATCCTGAAGTAATTACTGAGTGGTATTTTACAACTCTTACTCTAAATAGTCTGTTTTACCTCTCAGTGCAGTATGTCAATGCTGAGTAAGTGATTACTGTAGGTTATTAAACTGGTAGTATTCTATTTGTTTATAAAGCACTTTGTGATCCACTAGCATAAAACACAAAATTCTATCAGATGTCTAGATGTTACTTATAAAATGAAAATAAGGGCATGAATTACATATTGTGCAGTTCCTGTCAGTTTATGAGAAAGCTTTAGGACAAAAAATTCTTCTGATACAGCAGTAGATGGCTGTATAAGGCATAACAAAATTAATACAGTGCTACTGTGTGCAATGGAAGATTTCCCTTGAGAGAAATATCTTCAGAAAAAAAGATAAAAACAACCAACCAACTAACCAGAAAAACTCAACGGGTTTTCTTTGGGGAAAAAAAAAAAATACTTGAAAAGAGAACTTGAGAGTAAGTGAAAATTTGAATTTATCAAAAGCAGGCTAACAGAAGTCTGACAGACAAAAATCTAAATTATATAGCAGAAGAGACTTACTTTTAGCTATACATAAAAAGAGAAAACAAAACACTCCCCAAACTCTCTAAAGTAGCAGAGAATTAATAGTTTAGAACTGACAGCACTCTCTTCTGAATTAAGGAAGAAACCTATACTGCATGCAGTACTTCATAATCCTCTTCAATTAGAGACACTATTGAGCCAGTTGTGAGAGTCATAGACGCGCATTATTTAGTTTCTCTTGTAGTTGGCTGCTGCAGGAAATTCAGTTCTATCCTTGTAAAGTCAGTGAGAGTTACCCTTGACTACCATTGTAACAACATCAGGAGTACAGATCACAGAATCACTGAGTCATTCAGGTTGGAAAAGACCTCTGGGATCATTGAGTCCAACCTCTGACTGACCACCACTTTGCCAACTAGACCATGGCAATAAGTGCCACATTCGGTCATTTCTTGTGCACCTTCAGGGATGGAGACTCCACCACCATCCTGGGCCATACATTTCATTGTTTAGTAACTCTTTCCAAGAAGAAATTCCTTCTGCCATCCAACCTGAACCTCCCCTGGCACAGCTTGAGGACATTTCCTCTTGTTCTGTCGCTGGTTGCTTTGAAGAAGAGATCAACCCCCACCTGGCTACACCCTCCTTTCAGGGAATTGTAGAGGGTGATAAGGTCTCCCCCAGCCTTCTTTTCTCCAGGCTAAACAACGCCAGTTTCCTGTTGGGGAGATACGCATCTGAACCTGCTACAACTGCTGAGTAATGAAGTGGTTTCAAGGAAGTTTGAATATGATTTTTAAAGCCACATTACCTCTTTGATGTCTTATCTTGCTGTTTCCCAGTGGACAAAAAATTAGATTGTAGAGTGAATCTTAATCTTTGTAGAAATTTCTGATATCACTCCTTGCTTTCCTAATATATAGATAATTCTAAAAAAACAGGGATAGACAAAGCCATGTGAAATGGCCTCATAGAAATAAAGGTAAATCAACATTTTCTAAGAAAGCAATTTACATTACAATAAAGAATCCATGATGATCTACACTAATAATAACAACTATAAAATCGCAAATGTCCTTATTCTTTTGCTTATAACTCTACGTATGCTATCTTATAAGTACACAGATAAATTTCTAATTTAAAAAAAACCCAAAAAAAACTATTTATTTAATTCTGAGCCACAGCCACTGCTTTTCACAACAACACTAAGAATGCTCAAGGATCATTATGTCTGTAAAAGACTTTTGTTTGGCTATTTTAACTATTTTGTATATCTCCCATATGCTGAAGTAATCTCCACTGAATCAACAATGTGTCCTCCTGACTGAAGCTCATGCTTTTCTCATCTTCATGCTTTAAAGAAAATTATCTATGAACAGCTGCTCTCACAGTACTTCAGTAACAGGACTCTGAAACAAACTACTACTTTTGTGCACTCAGTGTCTCAGGCAGAAAGCCTAAAAAGGGGGCAGGGAGGATCAAAAATCCTGACAATTCTGAAATTGCCTTTATATTTTATATTTTAAATTAAATTTTAAAAAATATTTTATAGCTATTTTGATACAAATGCTGGAGCATGCAAAATGGAACAGACTTAGGAAGGAAAACTTGTACCTTAAAAACCAATATTTAAAGACTAGTATTGTCACCAAAAGTTATATTTTTTCCAACAGTATCACCAAGTTATTGATCATTTAGAAGACATACGAAGTATACCTCTCTGCCTTTCACATTGTCTGCCTGTGAAGCAGACATTTAACATGCAGGTCTTGCATTCCCTACAGCATTGTTGAGAATGAATAAAAAGTAAGTGTCTAAGGAAAATGACATCCAGTGCATACATGTCTAAGGAAGATGATATCCAGTATGCATTCTACCTACAGCTGCAACTGATATGAAATGACATGGAATCTGAAGCCTGTTGCAGTGCGAGCCCTTTCTGAGCCCGGCTGTCCTCAGCTGGGCTCCTCGGCTACTCGGCACGTCTCAACAGAACCAATATGTGGGTTCTTGGCTCAGCAGCACCTCCTTCTTGGTTGACATGGCTGTGGTGTCGCAGAAAAAGTGGACTCTCCGAAGTTGGGAGGGAGCAAAGGTTTATTTGGGGGACATGGGGGAACCTTTTCTTCAGACCATGCCCCAGGAGAGACACCTGACCCTGGGCTATCGTCTGTTTTATACATTTTAGACAAAGGGAGGAGGGAATTAGGACCAAGAGCCAATAATACAAAGCAACTTCATACATGCCAACTAATTTACTACTTAACATCAAATCCAAAGTTTTCTTCTAGGCGGGTCTACACACCTCTACCAACCACAGGACAGAAACCCTGGAGGTTTCTGGACTATAGAGATAACAAATTCAGTGATGGACAGAGAAAGGAAAGGGGGGACATCTTCAAAAGGATGAATATACCTCATCCAGGGAAAGGGCCAATAAAATTCTGTCTCCAGGCAAAACCCAGGGATGACATTGAAACCGTTATCAACTTAAGATAAGAAAGCATTCCACTAACAAAGGGGCCCATCTAGGGAAAACTAAAACTTACACTATTCTAATAATATGTTTTAAACTAAATTTTGTAACCCCACAGAAACCTGTTCCTATAGCTCTATTGCTTTACTGAGTAATGTTTCAGGCAAAAAGAATGTTGCAACAGTGTTCAGAGATCTCAAATCATAACTATTTTTATTAGAACTGAAAATCAGAAAAAATTGGGCAATTAAATATATAAATTTTTCTCTTCTCTGGTATTCTGAAACACTAAATCTTATCATGTTGATAGAACTAGCTATCCTAGTCCTAACCTTATTTTGAGGAAAGTTATCTATAGTGGTGTTTTCACCACAAATGGTTCTTGGGTTTCTGTTTCACTTTCTTTTTGATGATGTTTTGATTAATTAATCTTTTCTACTTTTTTGTGCAGAAGGAAACATAACCAGTGTTTTCTCTGAAACATGCAGTTACAGCATTTAACAGCAATGAATTCCAATTCAGCTCTTTAAGCATTATGTGTCTCTCTCTTTGATGTCCCATAAAGAGAAAAATTATCAAGCCAACTGTGAGTTTCAGCCACATGATACATTTCCATAAGTCTTTTCCAGAATATCTGGAAATGCTTTGAGAAAAACTGAGTAATTCACAGATGTATGTGTATTATGGTTTCATCCATACTCATTATCAAGATAGAACAGTTAGTTACGGTCATATTTGACCTCATCTTAGAATCACTGATTTTATCTGAGGAATCTCAATCATAGTTTTTCACAAGGTTAGCAAATATATACCATGTTGTTTTAAAAGACAAGATTCAATTCCTCAAAGTCATGTTGTAATGAATACATAAAGGGGGAAAATTAGGGTAGACAAAGAGGAGGAAAAGAGAAAATTAACCTATAGCTGAGTTGTTGGTTTTAAGGACTGTGAAACATGGCATCAAATCTACCAAAGGGGTGAAAGAGAGATGGAAAGAGATTCTCTAAAAAGTAATTTTTAGAAGAGAAAGATAGAACCTGCAAGGTAGTCTTGTAGTTGTTCAAAAAACCAGAATGGTTAAAAAAGTTAACATCCTTCGACATAGGGATTTCTTTCAGAGAAATGTAGCCTGAGAGACAGGGTGCTCAGGGAGAATCAATGGCAGAAAAAGGCTCCATAAAAGATCTGCTAAATGAAATATTTAGGTTTGACTTTTCTAGTTTTTTGGGCTTTTTTCTTTAACCATCCATGCCACCTATAAACATTTGAAGTTTCACTGAAACATGTGGAGTCTCGCTTTCTCCATCAGTTATTGAAAGCCAAAATTTTTACTATAATTTTGACTTGTTCTGAAAAATAGACAACTATTCATGTTCATGATGACTGTGCATACTTAGTTGGGTAAATCCTCTTCAGCTTCTCACTCCAAAATACTTTTCCTTGGCTACACAAAGAAAAAGCAATAAATGAGGAATTTGAATCCTCAATAATTTGCCAAATGTTTATCAGTGACTTAATCTCCAGGGAAAAAAATGTTTAAAGATTTAGATATAGGGAAGTGTCATGGTTTAGGAATGGTATTCCCAAATCTAGTTCTCTCACCAGGACCTTTCAAACCACACTGCTGCTCACTCGCTCCCTCTCCCCCTTCTTCTCCCTTCTCTACCCCCTCTTCCACTTTCCTGCACCCCTGAATGTGGCTGGAGAAAAGCATTTCTGTCACAAAAAGCAAAGATCACAGGTTGAGATAACAATTTACTGAAAACAGCAATGAGATAAGGAAACAAACAGTAACAGAAACAATATTATTAACAGAAGTATACAAAAAGAGAGAACAGGTTCTTCCCCTGCTGCCAAACTTTGTTACCCCAAAAAGGGATGCCTCTCCTTCCCAGAAGTGAGAAAGCCCATCTTCCCCACCCCTGGCAATGATGTAATGTTCTACTGAATAACAAAATATCTTGGCCATGCTCCCTCCCACTGATCTGGGCCAGAACCAGGACTAGAAGTAAATTTTAAATCACTAGTTTAGGGAAAACTGTACATGTTAAAGAAACCAGCTCTGATTTAGAGTGATGTTGTATTTAATTACAAGTAGTACATAGTTTGATAATGTTCTGAACAGTTTTTCATTATTGTGTCAAGTTTGCACAATCACAGATATGATCTTGCAATTTTAGATGATGAAAGAAAACAACATTGCATGTCTGGAGAAAAAGACAAGGTTGGAACTTGATGGATATTAGACACTGACAGAATTAAAAATGTATCAAATTTTTAAAAAGAAATCTGCTTAGCTAATTTTCCCAGTCCAAAGAATTGCTTTTTATATGCAAAATAAAAACCTGTAATTTTCAATTTATTTGTTTTATAAGGGAGATGGCATATCCTGGAACTGGTTTGTTAGTAATGAAACTCCACTGACCTTTATCCCAGGCAAGGATGAGTATAGGGGACTGTCAGAGAGCCAATGTATCATTTTCATTACTGAAGATACCCCTCCACTACCATTCTTTGTTTTCACTTCATATTTTTGAAATACTGAGGGCTTCAAACCCACATAGTATTGAGGTCTTGAAATAGTGAGGTCCTTAAACCCTTAAGGTATTTGAATTAGGGTGCTAGCTAATTCATAAAGAGACATTCCGAATTTTCTGCCATTCTCTAATCTAATCTAATCTAATCTAATCTAATCTAATCTAATCTAATCTATTAATTATACCTTCCTTGAAAAGGACTACANCATTAAAAAAAAAAAAGACAAAACAAGAGAATAGCAATAACAACCAAAAATCATCACTCAAATCCCCAAACACAAAAAGAAAACCATTAAGAAATTTTCTTTAAGACAAACTGCATTATATAAAAATGGATTACCTACAGTGTTAATACAGTGAAATATCACAATCTTCATGAGACTGAACAAGAGTAAACTATGAGTCAAGTAACACCAAAAAGCACCTGCTACCACCACTAAATTCTCTTCAGCATCTTTGTGTATTTATTCCAGCTCCTTCAGATATGAAGTATAAACAGATTTTTTTCTGCCCAAATATCAAATTTAGCTTGCTGCTTACCAATTCAGAAGCCAAAGGTCTTTATGGAGGGGGCCACTGGAAACATGGAAAACTATAAGCAGTAGTAGTACTTGCAAGGAAAAAAAAAAACATATCAATTCCAAAGGGAGGAAAAGCAATGTATCTTCTCTCTGATGTTCCAACATGAAATGGTGTATTAAGGAAACAGAACACATTATTATTATTATTATTATTATTATTATTATTATTGTTGTTGTTGTTGTTGTTGTTGTTGTTGTTGTTTTTGTTGTTAGTTTTGTTTTGAATTGGTCCCATTTTAAAAAATCATATGTTAGAAGTCAGAACAGTACTCTACAAATAAAATAATTTATTTGATATCCTTCCTTAATTCTTAGAGAAATTACTTAATTGCGCTAGGAAATCTCATATTGTCTTATACTTTACAAACTTGGAATATAACATAGTGTTGTGGGATGTACTTTTAATCAACTGGAACGTCTGTATCCAAATCATCGCACTGACAATTCTAGTGTCCAGCACACATGTTAATTTAGTTTTAATGGATTAAAAAAAAAAAATCCTTTTGAGTAATTTTTACATCAAAATACATCTAGATATAGAAAATACTGACATTTCATATTCTAATCTAAAACTTGTAAATTCAAATTATTTTTATGTAACAGAAGAGTTTGTGCTGAAATGTATTCAAAAGTAACACATTTTTGTCTCTGGGTAATAATCTGGAATAAAGAAAATAATTAATACAGTAGTAAGCTAATATGAAGAATGGGCATTTGCCACAGGATAAATTAGACTTTAAGTGGGAGACCATTTCTAAGGCATGTCTTGAAACATAGATGTAGAGAGACAGCTCATCTAAAGTGAAGGAAGTGCAACAGAAAGACAAGAGTCTATAATATTTTTTGATTATAAATTATTTATAAAACTTATTATATAATAAAGTTGAAAGACTAACCAGCGCTGCTGATGTACCACTCTTACCTGAATAAGGTTAAGGTTACCTTTAATTTTTTCTCTGTTGTTTCTCATATTTCTAGCACCTTATACAATTAATAATTTCTTTCAAATTAATTTACACTCTCCAAAGGAATAAAATTATTTTTCAAATAAAATTTCAAAGGTCCTCTTTTAAGGACTGTTATGCCATTGATTTGAAATTATGAAGTAACTATATTACTTTTTCCATTAGCTCCTACTTTTTCCATAAACTCTCAGCAGTTGTCGTTTTAGAACCCATTTTGCTTTCTATTTACACATCTTACATGTGCATCTTAGTGAGAGTCAGTCATGGCAATAAAAAGGATAGTACTCCAGTCAAAAAGGAAGAATATATATTTAGGTTGTCTGAAGACATTATTTAATTTTTTAAGACTAATAAGGTATTCTGCCTCTAACCCATCTATTTTTTTCTATCCCTTCCCCTTGCCCCCCCACTCCTTGAAGGAAACAGAAAAAAAAACCCAGTGAGTCAGTTCATAGCTATTTTGGGAGATAAGATAAAAAGTAAATCACTTTATGTTAAAGAATTGTACTGGAATTCCAAATGTACGATTGTAATCCTTGCTTTAGTAAGCCATCCATAAACTTCCAGCATGACAAGGCACTTCTCTATGCTCCAGTTCCAGTCATCTTCCTCTCCAATTTTAGGTCATTCAGGAAAGACTTCCTTGTAAAGTAGACAAAATTGAACTTTCCCAACAATTGTAATAACCAATACAAATTCTTCTACTTGTGAGATATGAAACCAACACCTGAGTGACAAGGGATGTTTGAGTACCAAGAATGAGATGAAGGGAAGAGAAAAAAAATTGAACACCACCTAACATTACAATACTCTTGTCCCAATTAGTGTAATCAATACATGACTCATTCCTAAATTAATTCTTTTAAATTGAAACAGCTTCAACCTGTATGACTTCATAATGATTTATAGGTAAAGACATAAATTTTACAGGTGGAGGAGAAAACTCATGTATGTATCCTACTTTGACACTATAATCCTCAAAAACACTTTATGTTCAAATAAGGGAATATGATTTTCATGAGACATCAAAAATTTACTACTAGTCTCTTTAAAGTTTCAAAGGCATAACTAATTTACACCATTTTGTACGGTTAGTACAGTTAAAATGATACTAACATTCATAGTCTAAATTATGTAAATAACTTAGACCAAATCTTATTATTAATACACTTATAATTTGTTATATATAAAATTTCTAGTTTTCCCTTTTGTCTATTTTAATCCCTACTCTGTTTCCCTGTTCATCTCCTGGAGGACAGTAATGTTAATAATGGAATTTATTTTGCTTTGCCAGGAAGAAATACGTTATTGATTCTGATGGTTTCTTCTTTATTGTGGATCCACTTAAGACTATTTTTCTTTCTATAAATTAATGCAGTAAATGTATTTAAAAATGAAAAATATTTCTATATTTTAGATACTCTTTTTTCTTTTAACTACTGTAACCCTTGTTCTGTCCAACTCCCAAATCTGCACCACAATAGCTCACACTGTTGAATTTTTCATAGCTTCAATCTTAAGTGTACATTTTTTTTATCATCTCATTCTTATCCTTCTCTGCACCATGGAAATCTCTGTCTCACTTTTATTATCAGGGCCTCATATTTAATTCTCTACAGAAAGATTACTCCTTATTACTTCATAAAAAAATTATAGCTATACCATAAAAAGATAAGCAAAAGCACTTAAAAAAACCAACAAACCACAGTCAAAAAAAAAATGCTGCTGCAGGCAAAGAAACAAAAAAGAAAAAGAAAAAATTCAGTGCAAAAATCAGTGGCCTGTTGCTGGTAATGGCAATGCTGTATGTACTGGTCTGCAGGCTATAAGCCTGAGTATTATAGTAGGAGTTACATCAAAAAATATCTCTCCCGCGTGCTTTCAAATGAAAGAAGAATCATCACTGCATTTTTCAGAGGATTTGATCCTGATGTCATGCTTTGACATGATCCTAGAAAATGCTGTACACTGAAATCTTTCAGGAAAATTAAGTAGAGAAGCGAATAGTAACAAAATCCTGACTGGCGGTAATGCAAGCTATATTCTGAGCCATCCAGCTCTGTCAAGATGTAGTGTCAGTTGTCAAAAATCTTCACAGGAGAAGGGAAGGCTACAGGCTGTAGGTTCACCTCAAGGGAATAAAATTTTTTTAGAGAAAGAGGCAGATTTTTTGAATTTCAGTTGTGAATGCTGTTGAAAATATTGCACAATCCGCACTGCAGGTCTATATGAATTGAGATTAGAGAACTTTAACAAAGCAATGAAGAAGAGAAATATGAATGAGCAAGACCTCAAATAAAACAATTATGAACTACAGAGAGCACATTATTTAAAATACTCTGAGCAAAGCCAAATATGATATTTTGATACACAAAAGAACATGTTGTGCCATCTATTTCTCACCTCTATGTCTTGCATACTGGGTATCATGTAATCAATAAAATAAAATAAAGCAGTATGAAATATATTAAAAAGAGCACTTTTTGCCTCATGTTAGCTCTAGAGATACAGAACTACTGCTATTTGTATGAATGCACTTCAATCAGAAGACTTCTCATCTTACAAATCTTGTCACATTCTTACTGTAGCCCTAGATTTGGCATCACTATTTTGGAGCAAAGCTATTGATGATTAAATCTAAGGAAATTGTGACTGAACTTAGAAACTGATGAGTTTGGGGCAGATAACAGTCTAAAAGGTATAGAAAAAAATTAGTTGGGAAAGATTTATGCAAAATTGTACACATAAAGATTCTGCATTCTGAAGTATGACACACAAAAAATGTTAGGAATGATTGGAAAAAAAAAAAAAAAAGAAATATAATGTTTGTTACTTAAATAGTATGTCAATAAGCAAGCCAAATAAGAGACAAGTGTGTTTCCATACCAATATTAAATATCTAAGGGAATAAGGTGTCTGAGGAAACAAGAAACAAGAAAAAATAAATTTTCTTATTATAAAGATATAAAAAAAAATCTTTCCCTAGAGGAACACATTTATGAAATAGATGCACCAGAAATTTTTTGACAGCCACTGGGATGGTAAATGTAAAGGTGAATGTGAGAGCCTAGTATGACAAAAAAAAGAACTTCAATTTTAAAAGATGAACATATTCAGAACAGAGTTTTAATGAACCAAAATACAAATCTTAAATGACAATATACATTTGGGTAAATGTTAGAGAGTGTCTGGCCAGGGTAATGATACTGATTACCAGATTCTCAGACAAGAAAGTGAGAACAGGCAATAAAGCTTTACTGGATAGCTTCAGCATCCTCCTATCAGTTAGTGAAATGTCACTCTGGGAAATTAAACAGATAAGAATTTAGAGACTAAAACTATGTTTGTTCTATGATCAGCTAATCAGAAAACCCCTCTGGTAAGAAAGTTACTACTGATTTGATGCAAAACAATGATACTGTTAAAAATCCTATAGAAGGATTCATATTTCAATTTCATAATTGTGATGATTCACTTCAATTCAACAGATCTATAGAAGAAAAAAGGACAAAAAGAAGCTTGTAAACAAAGTCAAAAGTAGGAAGACATTTCGTTAAGCAATTGGATAAGAGACAGGAAAAAGGAGTTAAGAATAAATGTTCTGTTGATCATCCAACATTGACAGTAACCAGAAGCCTTCCATTTGGGTTTATGTAATTCAGCATTACTCATTAAAACTCATTAATAGTAAAAACACCTCTTAGTCACTGGTCAATGATATAGCAGGTGAAATTCAAGGTATATGGGGAAGAAAAAAGAACCCAAAGCATTTTCTTGCACACATGTAAAACCAGTGTGACCTGAGTACAACCATTCAGGAGCGAAGTTCTCAGCTGAATATTAAATCCATTAAAATATTATCTCAACCTGCAGAACAAGTGAAAAATAGTAAATCAATTGTTAAGAGGCATTGAGAAAGAAAGCAGGGGACAGAGAAGAAAATGTCATTATGCCACTGTTTAAATACATGGCTTACCCTCAGCTAACAGCATTGTTCTTCAGGGGTCAATGCTAGGTCTGGTACTGTTTGACAGCACTGCCGATCTCCATGGTGAAGAAATGCAGACACTCAGATTTATAGATAATACCAAACCAGGAAGAGTGGTTAATATTTTAGAGTCTGCTATTAAGAGGGATTTCATCAAGCTGGGGAAATAGGATGATATCTGAAGTTCAAAAATGGCAAATGCAGAGCCTAATTAGTACAGGTTAATAAAGGTTGGGGCCTGACTGGCTGGGGAGCAGCTTTACAGGGAAGGGAAGAAGGGCTCTTGAACAAGCTGAGCATGAGTCAGCTGTGTGTCCTTGTGTCCTTACTTGTAACAGTAAAATGAAACGTCCTTACTTGTAACAGTAAAATGAAACGGAGAGAAAAATGCAGTGATGTTCCTTTAAAAGCTGTAACTGTTGCTATTCGGTGTGACACTGTTATTAAAGGAATATCATGGTCCTAATTTTGGATTTCTTTTTTTTTTTTCACAAGTTAAGTGGAAAGTTAACAATCTACAGCTGAAAAAAAATTACTGAGAGTGGCTCAGGGGAAAGAGTCAGAACTCACTTTTAAGAACTCTAAACTGCTTTGAAGAAAGCAAACAACAGTCATGGATTATTTCACCTCAAGCACTTTTTAAAGTAGGAAAATGAGAGCTGATTTTTCTTCAAGCTTATTAAAATGGGGGCATAAACTAATATTGCTATCACAGTTGCCTAAAGAATTTCTGTGTGACTAACTAGCAATGATTTTTGCAAAGTATAAATTAGAATATCTATTCCATTTACTATGTAAAAGCACACAGAGAGTGATCAGCAACATCATCAGGATACTTGAACCTGGAAAATTTACTATAATTTTTTCCTTTTGTATATTACTGTTGAAATCTTTCTTTGACGAAAGCAGCACTTATGGAAGAAATATATCTGTGTGGTTTTGACTAAGATTATATCCTTAATTCAGGTCTTCTAGAAAATGTTTGGATTGAGAAAGGGAATGTCATCTCTATTGAAACACACACATGTACAAGAGAAAATAAGCTACCTGCAGTCAGTATATGATAATCTATTGCACATTTTAGCAATTGAAATCACCTAAATTCCAGACTGACTACAATCTGATCCTGGTAGTTTCAGTGAATGAAGATAAAAACCCCCCTTTTGGTGGTGCATCCTGTATCCTCCGCTCTGCCATTTTTCTGCATATGCTTCGTCTATGTACTAGGCTATGGAGTGAACTTCCCAGTGAATTCTGTTAAATTACACTTTCAGAAGTTGATAGTAAAACCTGCTTTTTGCCAATAGCTTTGACAGTGATTATTTGGCCACACCACTCATTCATAACAAACCATTATATACATTAAAAATATAAGGGGCTCTGGATACATATATAAAAGAAGTTTAAAGGAAATAAAAATTATGTTGTTTTCATCATTGTATATGACAAACCTCAGGTAGTTAGTGCAGGCAAAAGTTAAGCTCCACATGTTTCTCAGCATCTGAAACATGAAAAAATAAACTGGTGATATGGCCTAAAGTAAGGTGAAAATTGATTTTCAAGATGCTTTCTGCATTGAATAATAGGTGGAAGTATATGTGATGCTTATTGAATAATAAGAAATCAGATTATTTGTAAGTCTTTAAAAAGTAGAAATAAAAAGAATTTTAAACTTTGAGGAAAAACTAGTCAAACCATATATCCTTAGGGTTAAAGTTACCATAAGACTGTAAATAACATATTTGAATTCAAGATCACTGAACAAGAAATAGAAGTTACAGAAGACATTTCACCAGGATTATTATTTTTCTACCAGATACTGCATAATTATGTGTAGTTAAGGACATAACACATGTAGAAATCACTCGATCAAAACTGAGGTCAAGAAGAACTGTCTGACTGTTAAAGAGATAATTGCTGACTTTTTGATTACTTGAGAATAACAGGTTATGAGCAGAAACTGAAATTAACAAAGAGAAAAATATTAACCAGAATCTGGCTTACTTGAAGTTGCACTTTATTTGGCTTAGCAAGAGAAAGTGCCTTGTGTCATATTTTTCCTGACAAAAAAATGACTAAACTGTGATCTGAAAAAAAATCACAAAGATTCCCAGACCCATAAATATGTCAGAGTCAGAGATCCTTAAGGATAGTCCTGGACTCTCATAATCACTTCTCAAAAAAGAATATGAGCTTCTGAGCCAACTAATCTAAAGTCATCATACGGGAATGTACAGAAATACAGAAATACAAGAAAAAGCTTTTGAAGAAGTAAAGAGAATAATTTCAAATTCTCCATTAATGAAATTTTATAACTCAAAGGAAAGTCTAGTCTTAGAAAGTGACACATTACAGAGTAGTGAAGGAACCACATTAATGCAGAGAGAATGTCTAAAAGCACTTTTATGAGCTGTTATTTCTTAGTTAACGAATGAGAAAGAATTAGCACTAGACCTTTAAAAACTCACTAGAATCTTTCACAAGATCTGTCAGGACAAAAAAAAATGTACAGTGTCATGTCCCCTCAACTTTGCTTATGTTTTAAATGTCTGGTAGCATTAATTTAAATGGGGAATGGAAAATTGGTTCATCAGCATGCACATCTAACAGGATCTGGCCAAACCCTACGACAATGCAATTGTCAGACCCATTCCTTCCATACAGTTAATGTTCCATCATCAGAAATTAAACCTGAAAAGCCATATTGCTTCTGATGACATTTTTCTCATCAGAATAATGTCACCTTTTCTCTTGAGTCTCTTCAGTTCCTATATACTTTTTCACCCAAAACACTCTGTACTCCAAAAAACCCTTGTCAAGCAAACGAAATTTGAATCCTCACCACTTTCAATACGATTGCATTTCCAGAGTTAAGTTGAACTTTAACACATTTCACTTTTAAATTCTTAAGTCTCACTTCCTCATGGGACATCTGCTCTCTGGGGTTTGGGGACAGCAGGGACTGCCCAAGTCAGCAGGACAGGGCAGGACTTGGCATCCCAGGCCATTCCCACCATCTCAGCCAGAGGGAAGGCAGCTGGGGGGCACTGAGGCAGCCCCAGCCCTGGGCATGTCCTTGGGCACGGGATGAAGCTAGGCAGGGATGTCAGCCCACATGTAGGGGTCAGAAACAGGGGACAGGCCCTGTGAAGGAAACCAGGGTCAGACATGGTCCCAGACTGGCCAGGAAGGATGTTTGCAGGAGGGTTAGGTTTGGTTATGCTCACTCAACAGCTGGTCACAGACAAAATAGGTATTTCTGAATAAAAGCTTTTCTGCACATCCAAAAATAGTTTCTCTGGGTGTTCCCAAGAAATCTCTCATCACTGGGAGATCAGAGGTAGGAATTGAGCACCCAGCTGCTGGTTCAGTGGGGATGCAGATATGACAACATGACTCTGCTTAAATCTCAAATCTAACAGATGCTGTCACAATCCAATTAATAAGTCTCCAATTAATAAACAGGACCTGGTTAGTAGCCATGTTGAATATGGTGACTGAGTCACAGAGTTTCCACCGTGTGACAACAAAACAGCAGAGATACAAGTACGGGTACACTGTTTGATTGGTGAGAACTCAATCAAAGCCATAGAATTTAAGTATTTTTGAGAGATAGAGAATATCTTAATTATAACATCTAAGTAACACATGTATATGTAAGATAGAGCTTCTGATGGTTTTCAAAGTCAGATTTTAGCCTTTTATGGACAGAATGAGTTTAATTAGTGATGATATTTTCTTTTGTTGAACTCAGAACAGTGTCATTTCAAATAGTTAAGATGGCAAAAGGAGAAGGATCAATTTAGTCTTTCAATAATTCCAGGTAAAATTTTGCCTTTGTGCAGCTATTTCTCAGGAAAATCACCGAGATCATAAAGGATTCAAATCCTGAGACCAAGCCAAAACACAAAATGTATTCAGTGTGTTTATAATCCTGTTTGACTTTGTGTCTGGGATTGTTGTCCTTAGCAATTGCCCCAAAGGTCCTTCCAGGAGGAAATCTAAATCATTTTCTCAGTTCAGAGACGGTCACCTACAGTAGATATAAACAAACAAACAAAAAAGGTGTGGCAGCCTGGTATACAATGCCATAAAACACACACATTTCACAGCAGTGGATACCTGCACTCTTAAGAAGTTTGAGTTCATTTTTATCTGTATCTAAATGGGCCTTGTTGTCTGAGGTTTCCCTTTGCCTGCAAAGCAGTACAGTGTTGTATCAGAGCTAAACATAGATTGCACCAGCCTTAAATAAGAATGAGGAAAGTTAGCAAGTCTGGTAGTGAGGCTGACCTCAAGTCCACTCCTGCACTGTGTTCCTAATTAGGTTCATTTTAGCAAATAATGTTCCAACCTCTGAACACTTAATAGTGGGTGACATTATTTATAAAGAACTTTTTCTTTTTCATTTCTTATTCAGTATTTAGCTGATCCAAAAGCAAGGAGGACATATGTAGTGCCAAAAGTCATGCAGGAAAAAGTGCTGAAACAGTTTATTTCTTCATGAATATTCATGAAATTATTTTGGAAAAACACTTTTTTTTTTTTTTTTTTTTTTTTTTTTTTTTTTTTACTGTGATTGCTTTGCTGTAATCTACTTTAGCACTAAACATATTCCAAAATACATATATTTAGGCAGATAAGGATAGAAAAAGTAATTTTTTGGGAATATTCTCAGTAACCAAGGAGAACTTTAAACATGAAAATAAAGCATAAGAACTGAGGAGAACTAAAAGGTTTTCCAGATATTCAAAATTAGATGTCTTCTCTGTATTCCACTCCAAGAGAGTTGAAGCATTGAAAATCAGTAATTTTAAGTGCGGTTAGTAACTTTTAATACAGAAGTACATTGAGGTGGCATAACAATAGAAGCTAAGAATAAGAATTGAATAGTTTCACCTAACTACTCATAGTACTGTAGCCAAACTCAGCAGAAGCTGCTAAATCAGTGTGAGCAGCTAGTACATATGGTGCCTTATTTTTCTATAGATACAATAATGACAGCACCACCCATACCCAAGTCCTTTCAACTGCAGGGTTGGCACATTATTAGTTACAACCCCATGCAAACATTCATCCACTTACTACTGAAAACTGAGTTCTGATTATGTTATATATCTGAACAAAAGACAAAGAACTGCAGGCATTGAATAGCTAACAGAATAATTCATTTTTCAGAAGAATATTGAATGTGACAAATAATAGGTTTCAAACATACCTAAGACATATTTTTGCATATTCCCAAAGCTAGAAAATTCCACATGACATAATTTGTGGTTAACAACTCCTTGAGTCTGCCTGCAAGCACTTACATTGTCATCTTTGAGCACAGTAAGAACAACTGAAAAATCAACAGAGTTGCCCAAGGTTTTCTGAGAAAATTACACGCTGGAGAAAATAGACTGTGATTGTGCTTTAAAATCCCAGCCACTCTCAACCAAAGGCCACAGAATGGAAACAAAAAAATCCCCAGTGCATTCTATGACTGTATCCAAACATTTAAAAAGAATCAGACGTAAGAATCTCTCCTTTATTATAACACTGATATTATTTCAAAGTGTTTGTACAGTAATCGACACTTGGCTGAAACTCTGCATAATTGTCATACTGTACTTGCAAAAAAATTCAAAATTTGGCATCAAATCAAATTTTGGGAGGCCATTGTTTCTTTTCCATTGAATCTGATGGCTTGCTGATATTCTATTAGACAGCAATATAACATCAAAGCAACAGTTAGAAAATTAGAGAGGCACGTGTCAAAGGCTGTTAGTGTAGGGAAAATTAGTATAACAAATAGCTTTAAGAGCTGCTCTTTAAAATTAAAACTTTCAATTCACACTTAGTATTATGGATGAATTACCTTATGGAACACCTACCAGACTTGCTGAGCACAGTGAGGACAGATGAGCACCTGCAAACTTGAGCTGGAGTCTAAGTGCGTGACATATGTTGATTGGTTCTCTTAATCTTGAGCAGACTTCTTGTTGTGTACCTAAATATGGACATAATTATCTAATTTTAAGCCTCGGGGTCTGAGGCTGTGTTAAATATGTTTCTGCTTGAAAATGACACTTTGTATATCAATAATAATCGACAAAGTTGAGAACTGAAAGAGGGAAAAAAAGAAAAAAAGACCTGGTCATGCTGAATAAATGAATATCTGCAGATTTGCTTTAGGACTAGAGCCCTCACATGAACAATATTCTACAGATGATGAAGTGATGCTTTGCCAACAGACACCAGATGGTTGTTAAATGACAGATGAGGGTATACATTTGATAGAGTCAACAAACCAGGCTGTAACATATGTAAAACTAGTAATCCGTATGTGTGTTGCAGAGACTAAGAGCTCACTGATGATTGTAAAAAGTTAGTTCAAAATCATTCCTTTTTCAAGATGTACTTTGTCTTACCATTTTCCTGGTTGAAACCATGTCTTTATCATCTAACTTCAAGTGGTAGATGCTAATAGCCTCACGTGTGATAAGACAGAGAGCTGAGTGGTTTGATTAGCAAAGGCTTTCTCTTTTTATCAAATGCTATCTTCTCAGTAAATGAAAAGAGGCTCATCCTATTGACTCACATAGGAATTCTGTTTGATATTGCAAGACTAATCAGTGTTTTCATGTGGCTGGTAATCAGAATAAGCCACAGAATCACAATACTAGGGCACATAGAACTACAGCACAGCATTGTCCTGATCTGCTGATTCATGGATTGTTGGTAAAAGAAGGAGCTAACAGAAGTAACTGAGTAGCTAACAGAAACAACATTTTCATTTTTAAAGTATATATTTCTTGCAGGTATTTGTGTAAGAAAAAGAAAATCAGTCTTCATTTTAATAGTCAAGCAACATTTTATCTAATTAAGTTGCTTTAGTAGCTGGAGATACTATCTAGGAAAATGTATTTTTATTTCTGCAAGGGGTAAATTCTGGTGTTAGTTAAAAGTTCTTTTGTAGAAATTAAGACCCAATAAGGAGCTGAAGAAATTTCAAGGAAGTATTTTCCCACCATGAGAAGGAATTTGGTTATTTTTTCCCTTTTCTCATCAGTAAGAGGTTATAAAAACTGTTTCCTTTCTCAGCATTCTGAATATGATTTTGTGTTTTAACTACTGCTAAAATCTTTATCTGAAAACCAGCTTGTGAAATTTCTTATTTTTCAATTTCATCTTTCAGCTTTGCTCTGGGATTTAAAATACCAGCTGAGGCACAAGTCAAAAATCTGTGCATACTGACTGGCTTCTATGATTTCAGAGATTAATATCTGTGCTCCATTTTAACAGAAGACTAAAAGGGCTCTTAAACATTACCTTGAAGAAAGCATATGAGTAATTAATTATTTCTGCCAGAGCTCTGATAAGTGAAGAGAACATTGTAATGACTGAACAATATTGCAGAAAATATGAAAATCATGTACTGGTTCTGACAGTGGAACCCCCAGGCCTTTTCTGTTTTATTTCCAGATTGATTTAAAGTCCATTGAGTTCTGATTGACTTTTTTTTTTTTTTTTTTTTATTGTGTAGTTTAGAAACAAGAGTGTACAATATTTGTTTACATATGGTTATTAATATTGACTGGATTTTTACACTTGAATGTGTGTATGTGAATTTGATGTGGGATGTAGCTTTAGACTTCTTTTCATCTTTGTATTCATGTTGAATTCTTTTAGAGCCTTTTTTTATAAAGTGCTCATGCATGAAAATATTATTTTTGGCTGTTCTTTCATTTATTCTTGATAGTGTTTCCTACCTGTTCTGGGCCCAAGAAGCCTGGTACACTTCTGTAGGGAGGACTGAATAATGATCCCAATAAATAATAGATAAGAAAAAGATAATAAAGAATGGGGTCAGAACATGATATTGCCCTTAAGCCTTAGACTGCAAGGTGACCTCTCTTCACATCAAGTGAAAGCACTCAAGGAATACAAGCCTGTAGATTTTGTGGGGTTTTTTTCTGCACTGTTTTAGTAACCTGGAACAGAACAAATTACAATTTCAAGAACTGGAAGAAGCTGAGAATTTAGATAATATTGTATGGCTTTGTTTGTCACTGCCTGGGTCCTTTGTTATTGTTATTGTCATCACACCCTGGGGAGGTAGGTCATGTCACCAGTGCACGTCTGCAATTTAGGAACAACAGGTGTGTAAGGCAATGTCCTAAATTCTCCTGCACCATTGCAAATGTAAAGAGTCATGTATGGCAAGGCCCAAGAGGAAACCTGGTTGGTATGAATATCACAGCTGAGGATAAGGTTTAGAATGCCTCTTGCTGACATTATAAACACACATCAGCTGAGACTGATGCTAACACTTTTCCTTCTGGCCATATGATATAAAGCTTCTGTGATAGGTATAAATATACAAAGAACATTTAAATTCTATGTGTCTAGAACATATATGTTCCAGATCTAACTTTCACTGTGAGAGAAAATATGGCATCAGAAAATGAAAAAAGCTGGATATAGCAAAATTCTAGGAGAGCTCTGGGAGGCATGGAGAAAAGGATTTTGGGAAGAATGTCTACTGCACTTCGGTAAAAACTGGGAGACCTTGGATTTTCATATCAGTTTTCAGAGTGAATACCAAAGCTGAGGGGAAAACTCACAAGAATATCTTAGCACAGCAGTGTGGACAATACTTCAGCACAGGCTGAAATGAATGCTCAGTATCATCCTGGTCAAGGAACTTACATATCTATTTGCTTCTGAAACTCTACTTTACAACCTGTAAGTATTTCTCAATGATCATCATTTGTCTCATAATGGCCACAAAAATACTTCTTAAATCAGTGGAGTTGGGTGACCATAAAGATCTATAAAGGTGCCCAACATCCCAGAAGCAAGGCAGAAGCATCTAAATATGTATTTCTTTTAACATTTGTAAAAAAATATATTCTTGTATTATTAGCATAAGCTTCCTAATTTCCTGATTTTTAAATGCAGGGTTTAGTGGAAAGTCAAAATTATTTTTTTATTTACTTTAATGTGACTTTGAAAATCCTCATAATTAGAAATGCACCACTCACTGATATTGGCAGAGATCATGAAAAGTGACAAAACCACATTTAAAGAGCCTGAAGGTTGCACAGTCCTGCATTCAGAAATGTGAAAAAGTCTTCACCTCAGCTCAAAACTGAGTATATATAATCATGCTCTTTGTTTACCCCTCTGTACTCCAGCTGAGCACTCCCTCCATTTCCAGCTGCATTGGCTGAGCAAGGCAGGGAGCTGGGAACACCCGTGCTCTCCATGCTCCTGGTTTATGTGTAGTGCTGCACGCCAGACAGAAGCAGCAGTTCAGAAGAAAGCTGATTTTCTAACGTGCTCCACCAAGAATAGAATACACCAAGGATAAATCAGCTACCTACAAATACTCAGATAAATGAAATATGCAACTGCCTTTTTAGATGGCCACAACCTGGTCAAATATAACTGGATTTTGCATAAGCAAATATATTTTTCCTCTATCAAGCACCATTCCTTTGAAACACAGCCAGACATGCAAACACCCATTTCAAGCATGTACCCAAAAAATCCTTCAGATATCTTTTAATGCTTCTTTTACATGGGAAAATTTGCCCCAAATACAATCTTACTGAACAGCTTTTGCTGAAATGATGAAAATTAAATTTATGTTCAGAAAAAATGTATATCCCATAGAAATTCTACCCTGAAATGTAGAAGCGTTCTTATCAGCTGAAGAATGTCTTAGAATGGAAGGTGTCAGCAATTTCTACCTGCTGTCCTTATTGTAAACACAATTAAGTAATGTTGCAGCTCTTGAAATGTTAGTGTTTGCAAAGTACAAGGGAGCATGTTGCAAGTACAAACCCTGATAGTCATCTACCAACTACCACTGCTATCAGGTAGTTGCGGCATGAAACTGCAAATGGATTACACTTATGAGATACCACCCCAAGTCTGGTAGGCACAGCATAGATAAAACAGAAATAAAAACATTTCCTGATTTGACAGCAATCTTTTCAAGACATATCCTGTAATTTTCATGTCTTCCAGTTTAAGCAGAGGAGAACATAGGAAGATATGTGTCTGCTATAATAAAAAGTTTTCTTTGTTCGTGGTGACTATTAGTTCATCCCCGATGATCTGAAGGAAAATTGTAAAGGGTGAACTCAAGCTGAATGCTACATCTCTCAAATCATGGAGTTCTGACTGGGAAGTGTGACAAATTTTCTGAAAACTGAAAAAGGTAGTCAACTGCTTTTTTTTAAAAAAGTGCCTTTCTTTGGCATTTTTCTGAACACAGTTCATGATGTTTTAAGCTGTTAAAGTGTTTGGGTTTTTTCCCTTTATACCACTTATTCCTAACAAAAACTACAGTCCCTTCCTAGAATATTTTGTAATACTTATTTGATATGATAAATAATGCTTGTAAAGGCTCCCCCATCTCAAATAAAACTACCCAAAAAACCTCACCCTGCATACAGTTTCCAATGTGCTTTCCATTAGAACAGATATATGATATAATATATATGTTGGATAAGAGTTTCATAGACTGCAACCTCTTTTGCAGGTTTAGATTTTTAATGAATCTTTTCTGTTTGATTAAACAGATAGCTCTATTGCTACCTCAAAAATTACATGGTTTATTTTTTGTGTGCTTTATTTTCTTGGTTGGTTATTTTTTTAGAATCCTCAGTTCCTTACTTACTTGCATATATCTTCATCAGTTGCTCAGTTATAATGGTTAGTGTTGTAGTGATGGATCACAAGTTTGTATCTAAAACTCAAGAGCAGGTATATTTACAGCAGCAAAAATCTTACCATTAATTCATTAATACACAATACGTTAAGTATTGTTTATTTTTTAAACATGAAATAAATACTACAAAAAAATTACTAAATTCTAGTTTTGAGGAAAGTAGCTAAATTTTTTGAGACAAAAGAAAACACTAATGTTATAACGTAAATACTAAAGTAAAGAAGACATTTAGGAAAACACAAGTCTTAAGGAATAGCGTTAAAATATGTAATTGTGGGGTTTCAAGATCTGGTTTTAAAACATATTATTAGTATAGTTTAAGTTTTAGCTTTCTTAGATGGGCCCCTTTGCCTTGAAACTTTTCTTATCTCAAGTTGATAACGGTTCCTATGCCATCTCTGGGTTCTGCTTGGAGACAGTTTCTCATTGGCTCCTTCACTGGGATGATTTGTAACTATCTTTTCGAAGGTAGCCCCTTCTTTTTATGAAACTGCTTTGTTTTATTGGCTCCTGATATTTGTTTTCTCCTCTCTTTGTTTGTAATGGATAAAACCCCCTGCCGCCTAGGGTGCGGGGTCTTTCCTGGAGCATGGGCTGAGGTGAGGGGTTCCCCTGTGTCCCCCAAATAAACCTATGTTCCCTCCCAACTTTGGAGAGTCCTCTCTTTCATTTACACCACAGCAATGGCAACGAAGAATGAGGTGCTGCTGAGCCAAGGATCCGCTCACTGGTTCTGTTAAGGTGTACCGAGCTACCGGGGAGCCCAGCTGAGGGTCGGCGGGGCTCAAGAGGGTATGCACTACAACATGTAATAGTGTTCCTTCAGAGTTTTATTTAATATATGTCACTTGCATTTTGTTAATAAGGATACTGTCAAATAATTTCTCTTGACATAGTATAACTACTGCAAAGCATTCCCCAAAATATTAGATGAAAACATTGAGTATTTAATTTAAGTCATTATTTTAATTAGCTGTTTAAAAAAATAACTCTGTGGCATACATCTAATGAAATCAATAAATTAATAGACAAGAAACACATGCACATTGGATTCATTACTCTCCTCAGTATCTGAAACACTGATGTATTACAAATATTATCTGAATTCAGTCGCTAAAGGAAGATACTTAAAATTATACTTGTCATAATATTAACTACAAACTCGATCACAAGAATTCTTAATTGAAATTTTCTCCAATTCTACTAAATAACGCTTCCAGTTGCATTTGATTTGTTCTGCTGCTAACAAAATCTTGCCATTTACTTGGAGCAAACAGGAGGCACACAAATTACTTCAGTAATTTTTAGATATCTCAGAAAAAAATCTGTACTAAGTTTAAAAGGGACAATTTAAAAATATTTCTGAAGAAATTTGTACTATGAATTATTCTGTGAAAAGTATATCCAATAATAAAAATTTTTAACCAATATGTGATTTAAGTATTTATATTATTTCCTAGTCAGAAAATAATTGCATTCTAGTAGAATTCTGTTCTAAAGATATCTTTGACAAACACAGGTGTCACAGAATTATTCAGTGGATGGCATAGTCTTCTAAAATACTAGAGTATGCACCTCCATTTGAATTCCACTTTCAGATTTTTTTTTTTTTTTTTTTTTTTTTTTTTTTTTTTTTTTTTTTTTTTTTTTTTTTTTTTTTTGGTAAAGGAAAGGAAAGTCAAAACACAGAGACAAAACATTCTAGAGGATTTTTCGAGGAAGATAATGGTCTAAATGCCCTTCTTAAAACTTCTTGTAATATTTCTTGCTTTCATCAATTTCACTTTAACATTAGTTTGACTCTACTGTTTCTTAAAGCCTTGCAGAGAGTCCTTTCCTACTGATTCACAGATCTATTCCAAGTACATTTCTAGTAAATTCCAAATCACTTTTTACTTTCTTGCTGCTTCAATGTCTGATTAATTTTATAGAAAAGTTTAAAGACTTAATAGAAGTAAGATTATTTTGCTGTTCAGTAGAGCTAGAGGAAAGAAAACATCTGCAGAAGTATGTGGCTTTGATGTAGGTTGCAGGTGTTCAGATAACACTTCAGAACTCAGCACAAGAGGCTAATTGAATGTTCAGAAGACTTCGAGGAAGACCTCAGAGACAAGTTCTAGTAATTATCTTACTCCTCTGACAATATGAAATGCATAGGTGTGAGTTGGGAACTTCTAAAAATTAAAACTATTTAAATGTGTAAGATGTGGGGTTATAATTGTTGAGGCTGTTAAGGCTCATGTTTACCAGAAAGCCCTGTAGGAAGGCACAGCTGCAGGCTGGAAAGTTGGAGGTCAGCTGGGGGTGAGTGATAGTTATGACTCACGGACAGCACACTGCAGCTGAGCCAGCCTATGGTGTTCCTCTCCTGTTACATTTTGGTTTTGTCTAGTTGAAATTAAGGGTATAAAAGGGTGGTAACTTCTACAATAAAGTGATTCTTTTCACATGCACAAGGGGGTCCCTGTCTTTTTTCCACATTGCTATATACATTAACAGCTTCTAAATAATTGATTGAGGGATCAAAACAGCATATATAACTTTTAAAAGAGATATCAACCGAATTCAAACTGAAAATTTTAAAACTTGGAATCTTCTAGTAGTGACTCATAGAATAATAGAATATCCTTAGTTGGAAGTGACTCACAAGGATCATGAATGTCCAGCTCCTGGCCCTGCACAACACCATCCCCAACTGTCACACCAAGTGCCTGAAAGTGTTGTCTAAACACCTCTTAAACTCTCTCAAGCTTGGTGCTGTGACCACTACCCTGGGGAGGCTCTTTCAGTGCCCAGCTGCCCTCGGGGCAAGAATCTTTTCCTAATATCCAACCTAAACCTCCTCTGACGCAGCTTAAATGAGAATGCATAATCCTGAGATATATTGTCTTTTCGAGTCCAAAGTCCTAAGTAAAGATCTAGTCTAACTTTAACACTGAAAAATATTAGATGACAGCACTTTCATAGAGGCCTTAAGACTGTTTATGTCTTATTTATATATTGAGCCAGGAATTGCAAGGTTAATTTTTTTGACTTTTCAGCTATTCATGGGTTTTTTCATGGAAGAAGGGGAGGAGTTCTGCCCAGAAATTTATCTTTCAGTGGAACTTCAATTTTTGATTGTTTTCCATGTACTAGAAGGACTTCTAATATATTTTTCTCCTGTGCAGATGAATAAAAGCAGGATATTGTCCTTGCAAGATATCACCTCTTCTCAGGGCTGTATCAACATTGTCATTTTCCTTTCCTATGATAAAAGCGGTTAATGCAATGTTGTCTGTCAGGAAACTGCTAAAATTGCTTGTGAATAGAAAGGACAATTACTTTATTTGTAGAAAAGTCTTGCACATTAAAATTATGTGCTTTTCAGCCTCTGTTGCCTTCCTTTTTTTTTTTTTTTTTTTTTTTTTTTTTTTTTTTTCCTAAACATTAAATTTTTCTGGATGACATTCATTCTTGTTTTACTGCTTTCTTCTCATAAAGAAAAAACTAATAATTGCTTCCATATGCATTAAGTATTCCAGTTCCATTCCAACTTTTTGGAAGTATCATATAGACAATTTTTGAGGAAAATTCTTAACATGAAGTTTGGGAGGGTGGAAATAATATTTCTTTTCTTTCTTCCCATCTTTCTTGAAAAAAATCACATTGAAGAATTCCAGAAAAAAACGTTCTGGAAGGAAAATAAATGAGAAAGCAAATGGAAAAGATAGCACCTAAAATTATCTCCTAGGCTTCAAGTGATCATCAGGCAGCAGTTAATCAAGAGAAGAAGAATGATCAAAATTAAAACTAGATTTCATTGTATCATTTTCTGCAAAAGGGAATTTTAGAAAATGAACAAAAACCTCAAGCAAACAAAACAAAAATGCGAATACTTTAAAGTTTTCTGGCCTATTATGGATGGATTAAATATGATATAAAATAATATTTTAATTTATTAATTCTAATTATATTCAACAAAGCCAGTAAAACCCAACAAAATAAAGATGAGAATAAACACATAAAAAATAAACAACACAATGGAAAAAGTTAAAAGGGGATTTACTGCAGCACTTATATCTCAAAAATAAAATAAAACCTCCCATGACTTTAATAATTAATGAGGAGAAGTGTTTTCTAAACTTTAAAATAAAACTATTGTATCTCAGAGATGCTTATTTCTTAAAGTAAAAAGGCAAGCTGAACACACTGCTTGGGATGAAGATAACTGTTAGCGAATTCCACTCATAAATACTGTGAAATAATATCTCAAAATATACTCATTCCAATTAATAAAATTAGCCTCTAATTATTATAAGATGCAGATTTTTTGAAGGTTTTTTTTTTTTAATTTATCTCTTTGCAACATGAAGATTTTTTGTGTAGCATAATTCACATTATCTATTGACACAATAAAGTATTTAAATTCTTCCAAAAATGTGCATATATTGTGCCGTCAAAGAATTATTCACTTCCTGCTCATAAATGTCTGAAGACTCAAGATTCTGTCTGAAAAATATTTATTTTGAATAAAAATTCTTATTTATCAAAAATGACAGTTGTTAAAAATGCCTCATGTACTTGAAGGCAGTAATTTAGATTTCGAAAAGACCATGGTTCCTCTCTTGAGAAAAAGTAACCCACAACAGCCCAGATAGACACCATCATTGTCACGATCTTTTAAAAGTCCAGAAGAGAAAAATAAACAATGAAATTATTTTTGCCTTTGAAAGTGTTTGGTCAAGTAAAAAAGCAATGAGTAGTTTGTCTTCACAATTAGTCATGTAATCTGCTGGCTAGATAAAAGGTTTTTAATATCTGTTTATTACAATAATTATTGTTGTTAGATAGGATGTTACAAGTCATTGGAACGTACTAATGAAGGTATTAGTTCATCAGAAAAGCAAAGGCTTTCTTATAGATGGAATAGATACTTCTCTCTTATTCTAGATAGATCAGTAAGTTGACTTGTCTGTTTTTCAGAAATGTTTTGATTTGACACTACATTGTTTTTTAGGCAATGAAAGCACAATATGATTGCCAAAAACTTGATGAAACACTAAAAAATACAAAATGAGTGTGATACCAGAAAAGTGAGGGATACTGTGCTGGAAGCAAATTGCTAATGGAATTGGGTAAGTACCCATGTGATATTGTCATCATTCACCTTGACACAAAAAATAGAATCTTCTCAAAACTGTTACAGAAAATAAATAAAATAATAATAAAAAGAACCCAAAACACAGAAGATGACAGCCTCATGTTTAAAAGAAATAAAGAAGAAAAATCAGTACCTGAAATCAAATGAAGTATAAAGAATAGGTTGTATTGGACTTAAATAGATATTAAATATTTCTTATACTGTATATTTTTAAACATCTTTATCTCATAACTTTTAATGTATTGGCCTAGCCCAAATTTCTTCACAAAAATAGTAAAAATCAAAGTAAAATTTCATAATGCATAATGTTTAAACTTAAAAATAATGTAGGTATAGGGTTTTTGTAAATGTTTTGTAGATCTCAATACAACCATGAAACATAAACACTCAAGGTTGAGATGTCAAACTCAGTGCTTCCTAATACCATATCCCATAATAAAATTTCATTGGAAACAAGTAGCCACATTAAGGGCAACCAAACAGCTCACTCATATCCAAACCTACATACCCACACATGGCAAGGAGATTTTTTGTTAAGCATTTCTAGCAGAATTTATTATCTCCATTGCTTAATTTTTACATCCCCTTTAACATTACAGAAGCCTTCTCTGTGTCCCTGTGTATCCCTTTCACCTTCTCCTTCTGAAAAACAGCTGATTGTTGGTTTTGGAAAGGAAACACAAGTCAGCAATTAACTTAAGGACAGGATCAGCTCTCAGACTGTGCAACAACCAGCAATTTTTGTCATCAGCCTGGAGGTCACATTTCAGCCTAGTAGTATGTAGTTCTGAAGAGGTACCTCTGAAAGAGTGGCGCCTCTGGGGTAGGGAAAAGCTGAGAATACTCCAAAATTGTGGATTCACTTAAGCCAGCCCCCTTCATGCATTCAGCCTCCTGAAAAGTGATTGTTCTGATCATGTGTTTAATCGTAGCACAATGTGCTTTTTCAGAACAATGTTTTGAGTTTCAGAGGGAAAGCTGAGCAGTAAATGCCACTCAAGCTACACAGTATTATAAAGATTAAAATATCTACCAGTTTACTGCAAGATCTGCTAGTCAAGTCCTGCCTTATTACCCCCCAATAAGAAGAGTTAAACAGTCTTACAGTGGAGTGGCCACACGCTGAAACACACATTAACAGGACTTTCAGTCAGTTATCCATCTCCATGATTTTTTCTAGACTATTTCCAGGCTGTTGTTAGGCTAAATTTGATCTCTTATTATCTAACTTCTATAACTCTAAATGTTTTATATGAAACTGAGATCTAGTAAAAATGCTTTTATACGAGTAAATATCACAGAAATTCTTTCTAGAGGTAGCAAGGATACATTTAGCTACCCAAAGCACTTGCAGGGAAAGCCATTACCTTTGATCTTAACTTTTAGTTTAAAAGTTTTCAATGTCCTTCATTCTTAAATTCAATCCATACAGTCAAGAGTACTCAAAAAGTCATCTTGTTGCTAAGCCCTCTGTATTTTGCCTTGATGTGTTTTTGCTGGGGTTTTTTTTTGTTTGTTTACTTGTTTATTTTAGGGTGGGTTTTTTTGTACTTACTTATTTCTACAATTAGTTTCTTTTTCTTTTTTTCCCTTAGAGATGTGACAATCTGGATTCATGGAGATGATTCTCTTCTTGCTGCCTACATGTGCTCTGACATTACAACCCCACAGGCTGCAGGGTGTTTCCAGGGGAAAGGTTGAAGTCTGCATTGGTTCCTGTGAATTGACAGCAGCAGTGAAGGCAAAGCACACAGACATGTTCTCTGTGCTGACCAGTCCCTGTCCTTTGCAGAAATATGCAGTACTTTTGCAGCAAACCGTGGATGAATAAAGGTGTAAGGATGCCATTTATCACAAACACAAATATTTTTTACCCCTTACCTCAGCAGCAGTCAGTTCAGTATTCATAAAGCAGAATCTATGAAACTTGCTCCTGAGGGAACTGGCTGATATTGTTGCCAAGACACTCTCCATCATATTGGAAAAGACATGGAAATATTTTAAAAGGGGAGAAGGAAAAATCCAGGGAACTACAGACCTGTGAACCTCACCTCTGTGCCTGGGAATTTCGTGGAACAGATCCTCCTAGAAGATAAGTTAAGACACATAAAAGACATGGAGGTAATTCAAGGTAGCTGGAATGGCTTTACCAAGGGTAAATTGTGCCTGACCAATCTGGTGGCTCTCTGTGATGGAGCAACAGCAATGGCTGACAAAGGAAGACTGACTGATGTCATGTATCTAGAATTCTGTAAAGTTTTTGATAAGATTTCATGTGACATACTTATCTCAAAATTGGAGTGACATGGATTCAATTGATAATGAATTGGCTTGATGGATGTAGCCAGAGAGTTGTGGTCAGTGGGTCTATGTCCAGCTGGAGATTTGCACCAAGTGGTATCCCTCAGAGCTCTGTCCTGGAACCAGAGCTTTTCACTGTCTTCATCAAGGACACAGACAGTGGGACCGAGTGCACCCTCAGCAAGTTGGCGGACAACACAAAGCTGAACAGTACAGTTGAAGAATGGAAGAAAAGGATCCCATTCAGAGGGACCTGGACAAACATGAGAAGTGGGCCTGTAGAAATCTCATTAAGTTCAACAAGTCCAAGTACAGAGTGCTAAGCCTGGATTGGGGCAGACCCAAATATGAATACAGGCTGGGAGTTTAGTCATTGCCTTTTAAGCATTTGTTTTGTTTTAATCATTGTACAGAAAAAAATTGCAAGATATGGAAAGAGAAGATTGTACATTCCAGCTGATGAATGAGTTAAATAAAAAGATATGGCATTTTGTATTGAATATTAACTAAAAAGTTAACTACTGAAGTCATTCTTTTCGCTCTGTGTGAATAAATGTAGATACTGATAAACAGTGTCCTTCCAAAGGAAAGTAAACACAGTGTCTGCTCAGCTGTGGAAATAATTTCTGCATGTAGTGTATATGTTTGTACAGTCACATCTCTACAAGGACAGCATATATTTTTCCCATTCTAGACTATTTAAATTCTATTCAGCCATTAAATACTGAATCTCTGGTTTAATAAAGCCATGGGACACTTATAAATAACTAAGAATAGAAATTTATAGGCTTGTGACTGTACACTTTATAGCTTCATGGGGCCCCCAAGTCCTGAATGCTTATTTGAGAGGTTCCATGTCTTAAATGGCTTTTTTTTTTTTACCACAATCCAAAAAGAATCATCCTTCCTGACACTCTTTGAGATGTTAAGAAAGATTTATGTTCACCTGCTTTAAATCATAATATATTCACTCTTATTATGGAAATAAGATTCTTTTGTATAATTTTAGTAAAAATATTTTCATAGAAAGTGATAATTAGGGTAAATTACATTTGGAAATTTTGACTTTTATTTCATGGACTGAGTAACAAAAGAAACAGTGTGACTATATTCTTACATTTTCAGTAATTTAAGATGATTGCAGGGCCTTCTTTTATTTTGAAGCTGTCTCACAATCTAACTCATTTGTTAATATGAGACTTATTGCTGTATAATTCAGGGGAAAGAGATAATTCCAGTTAATTATCATATGTGTTCATTGAGAGCTTATATGTGATTCTGAATATATAAAACTCAACTAATTTTAAATCCGAAGAATATTTTTTGTCATAATAAATATCCATATATATGGTATTTATTCATAAGAGCATCTATGATTATCCCAAAAGTATGAGAATATTGTTATAGTGTTAGTCAAAATCAAATGCCACCTATACTAGTGACTGCTAAAAATCACAAGTTCACCAAATAAGAACCTGAGACCTCAAACTGAAGCTGTTGCCTTTCTGGTGGCAGCAAAAATATTTGACACTTCGTGGAGCAATGCCACTGACTATCACATTCTTTTATGACTTTGTTGTGATTTAAAAAGAATGAGGGACTTTAAGGCTCCACTACCTTTGTTCCTAGATATTGCAATTAATTGATCCGAAGTCTTCTTTTCTTCCTTTCTTGTTTTGTGCTTTGTTTGCTTATGGTGTGCTACATCCTCACATCATTTAAATTATCTGTGCCTCATGTAAGTAAATTGCTAAAACTTAGGTATTGGACATATAGACAAACATAGTTGTATTTAAGGTATTTTTATGTTTGTGTTTCTTTCTGATCTTTCTCTATTCCTTTTCTCTCTAGTTATAAAAGAAAAAAAAAAGGGAATTAAAAAAAAGAAAAAAGAGTATCTAAATGGCTTCACAATAAGAGAAGCTAAGAATAATACTTTATTTTTCACCAAAATAAAATATTTACATTAATTCAGGATGTGATTTCATGTGAGAGGGAGATTAAGTTACATTTTGTACTTTGCACTCTTTGTCTTTTATCACTGCTGATTGTTTGACATTTTGCTTTCACTGTGCCATATCAATGACAAAGCGTTGGAGACAGTAACTGTATGCAGACCTTATCCTGAAATACTGCCCGATTCAAAATGCCCTTTGAGTTCAATGGTATTCCTAAGCACCAGTACAAATATTTAGCAAGAACCCATATATGTAACTAATAAATATCCCTGTTTTCTTAAAGAAAGTTAGAAATGCAATATAACAGCATGAATACTACCTGGGGTACCTCTGCTTCCTGTTCAAGCAGACTACTTCTAGGTAGACAAAAACAGAATAAGGGGAAAAGAAAAGTATAGTGCTGCCCTGTAGGAGATATTGCTGTGATTGAATCATCCAGACTGAACCAGGCCTCAGCATTGACGCCTGTGAAGTTGTGGTGCAGATAGAAATTAGTGCCAAGAGTGTGTCGCATTTAGAAATTTCACTTAAGGTGTTAACAAGGGTCAAAGGGTTTCATAGTAGTTAATAAGTATAGTGATTGGAGTGGACACAGTAGCTACCTTAAACAGTTTATTAAACAACAAGTGTTTGCATTCTTTCTTGTTCTGTGTGCCAATTAAAAGTCATCTGTAAGTGTAAACTATACAGAGTGTATAAAACCTGCCATCTTGCACAGAATAAAGGAGAAATGTAGCACTGATCATATTGGTTGTATGCTGTGTTTGCTTTGCTGACTTCCCTTCTTTATCAGGGTTTCCTGCGACTTTGCTGCCCTAAGCCTCAGTAGGGTTTTTGGATTATTTTTTAACTGCCTCTTGAAGTTTCATGCTGTATCAAGGCAATTTAACCTTTCCACCCCCCAACATAAGTGTGTGGGTATTTTTTGGGGTTTGGGGTTCTTTTGTTTGTGCTGCTTTGTTGGGTTTTTTTGGGTTTTTTTTTGTTTTTCTTCTCCTTTCCCCTGTAGTTTCTAACAGTATTTCAGGTTTTCAGGGGACCTTTCTGGTCTAAAAGAAGCTGAGAAAGAATGTAGACAAACTGCATTATTGTGCTTTAGCTGGCTACATTTCGACTTTAACTATGCTTATTTAGAACAGAGCAAGTGTGTTCCAATTTATTCACCTTATGTTTATTACTTATTTTTTTCATTTATTTTGAAGTGATGATACATTTCTTGACATTGTGGTGGCACTGAGTACTTCTTCTTGTCCATTCCTCAAACAGAATTTCTTCAAAAGAGCTTTTCCTTCATCATTTCAACAACTCCTTATTTTCTGGCACTAATAAGAAATAAGTTTTTCATAGAGGTAGTGTTAAGATTCAGTAATTATGAGTACTTTTAAGCCATAAACCCTTTAGATCTTCAGAAAACTTTATCAAAGCTTATTCTTTAAAAGTGAAAAATATAATTGCTAACAATCTGCTGTGTGACAACCAAACTAGAAGGAGATGAGTATGACCCTGAGGAGACATGTCACCAGATTTGGCTTTGGTACACAAGCCTTCATGAAGTCCAAACTTCTTAGAAAACAAACCCAATTTAAATACTTCATATTTATAATCCAAATGGCAGTGGTAATAATACTGTTATAAAAATGACATAATGTTAAGTAAACCCTTTACTTCCCATAGGAAAACAGTAAGGTAGAAAAGAACCATAGTATCATCCACTTATATTTGTAAGGTTCATGTGTCTTTTCCAGACGTGAAATTATGTAGGCTATGTTGTGGTCATGCAGGGCTGTGGTGGTGGTTGCTGTGGGATTTGGTTTGTTGTTGTGGTGGTGGTGTTTTTTGCCACTATTGGTTTGGGTTTATGTTTTTTAACCTCTGGAAATAATGGAGCAATAGAGACACCTACTGGTATTTTTGCAACATTGAAAATTAATAGATCTCTTGGGAAGACACTAAAATATTTAGTGTGTATTATACTGTTTTGCTTCCTGTTATAGGTTTCAAGATTTTAAAAACGAACATGAATCTAGGGAATAAAAAGGTCACTGTTCACATTAAATTCATAATGTTCTGGATATGCAATGTGCTCCTAAAATTCCTATTTTTTCATCAGAAAATATTTAAGAATTCTTAATGAAGTTAGACTTGAGATTAGGAGAATATAATCCTTTTATTTCTTAATGTATAACTTAAATGACAGGTGAGCAAATATATATTGACTATAGTGTGCAATAAATTAATTATAATGCCCTTAGACTCTTTTGGACACCTAATGCCTTCTCCATTTTTTCCAGTTACTGGCTAAACTTTTGAAACTAGTAGCAAAATCCTGTATTTTCCTTTCGTTCTTGGAAAAAAATAACATACATAAATAAATGCTGTCTGCTTCTATTTCCTTTTATGATGTTACTGACAGTTCTTGAGCAAAAGAGCTCAGTGTTTACAACAACAGCTTTCTGGAAAATGTGGATAAATACGATATTGAAAGAGCCTGAAAAAAATGTTAGTTGTTTTGTAAGCAACTGGTGGCTTTCATTTAACAGACTGAAAGCCATTTTCATCACCATTCTCATTTTTTTGTTTTTAAAGTTCAAGAACAAAAACGTTTTACTTTGTGATTCTTGGCTACCTGGCTTTCACTCAATTAAAACCACAACCTGATTATGTACTAATTATGATTCAGAACATTTCCCAGAGGGAGTAGAGGCACAAATCTGATCTAATATGGTGTGACAGCTGGCTGCTATTCCTTTCTTATTATTAACGTCAGTTCTCAAGATGGTTTGTGCCATAGCTTGTTTTATCTGGGGAAAAAATGCTGGGAAAATCTGGAAAAAATGTAATATCCTTGAATTGACCAGAGTCCTAATCCTACACCAGGGATACCTGGGTTTAACTCAAATTATTGCACTACATTCTCAGAGTGAAGAGAATTTGTTAAATCCTCAAGTTCACCACTGGTTCCAAATGCATTCAATTTTATACAAAATAACTACATAAAGAATGTTTTTACTTGTGATTTTCTCCTTGTATGTGACCCTGGTGAGACTGCATCTCATTACAGTGAGACTGTGATGGGTTCAGTTTTGGGCCTCTAAAATTTAGGTGCCATAGGGTGTCCAGAGAACGACAGTGAAGCTGATAAAATGTCTGGAGCACAAGTCTTACAAGGAGCAGCCAAGGGAGTTGGAATTGCTTAGGCTGGAGGAGGCTCAGGGGACACCTTATCACTCTTATTTCCCTGAAAGGAGCTTGTGGTGAGGTGGGGATCAGACACTTCTCCCAAGTGATAAGTGATGTGTCAAGACAAAAATTGCCTCGATTTGCACCAGGGGAGATTTAGATTTGATATTAGGGAAAAGTTATTCACTGAAAAGATTGTCAAGCATTGGAACAGGCTGCCCAGGGAATTCACCATATCTGGAGGTATTTAAAAGACATGTCGAGGTGGCACTTAGGGACATGGCTCAGTAGTAGAGTTGACAGTGCTGGGTCAATGGCTGAACTCTATGATCTCTTTTCCAAACTAAATTATTCTATTATTCCATGATAAAAAACTGTTCAAGAATTTTTGACTAGGGATTATGCTAATTTAAGTGGATCTTAATACCTCCTTCATGTTCTGAAGATTTTCAAGCTTCTAAGAGGCATTGACCTCAACTGTAAGTTTTCCCAGTAGTTCAGTTTTTATTGCAAGTCTACTTGATTATTTATTTTAAGAAATAAATTCAGGAATTTAATTTTCATGAAGATCTTTATGAAAGTTGCATATGAAAATTTATTGAGATAATAGAAGACAGTATGTCATATCAGGTTTTTGTGTGTTTTCTACAGAAAGTGTTCTCAGTACTAAAAATAGTGATGTCAGATCTCATCGGAGATAATCTTTTCTGTGATGAATTGGCCATATGATATAGTATTTGATTAAAGGTTTCTCCTGCAACTGACCTGGTCCTCCTGGCACCCTAAGAAATAGTCTGTGTACACATATGTATGTGGACAGTATCTGAAATAAGTGGAAGACTGTGTTACAGCCCACCAGGGTAACTCACAGGACAGGGCACTATTCTGCCTGCCTATCACATGAAGGCAAAATATAGACACAGCTTCTTCAACTGCTGAAACAGAATTAGAGACCTCTTCAGGGTAAAGACATAAAGTCTGGTGGATACCGTTTACTAGAAGAACCTTCAGGTTTGAATCACCTCCAGAAGCATCCTGATGAAGGCTTTTCTTGAAGGAAACTGGCTGGCTTGTACCAAAAGGGGACGAGACATAGCATTATATAATGCAGGCAGATGAAGGACCAAGGAGTAAACTAGGTACCTAAATAATCACATGTGAAGATGCCAAATAAATACCATGCGAGAATTTATAAATTTAGTCCCTGTACAACATGGAGATATCAGTGTAAAACACTAGAAATTCTTCCAGTTTCCATAGAACTCTTGTTTTCAAACCTTAGGTGTTCAGCTGCTGTGAGCAGGGCATTTCTTCCGGTAGTTTCCATATTATTTCCTTTGATTTTCTTGATGTTCAGAAAAGTCCCTGAACATACTTAAGTACTGATTCTGGACATACTCAAATCTGAGTCAAGAAGTTTGTTGAATCTTTAGTAGGAAAGATAAGCTTTCAAATAGGAAAAAGGGTTTAGGGGGACAAAAAAGGGATTTTTGTATCTCCTTTGTTCATAAATTGACTTTAACTTGGCCATCAAAGACAGCCAAGCAGTTGTTTCCAGAAAATTCTGCATTTCATCTTGTGATCTTTTAAGGAGTCAGTTTTCCCTAATAAAACTACATCCCTGCACCCTGGCTTTGCCCTACAGTATGCCAATTACAGTATTTCTATAAATTTTGTGACCCAGATCATTCTTTTCCTTCTTACAAGTGAGAAACAGCATCATCTGCCTGTGGGAGAGCAACTCTGAGTTGGCATCTTAGCCTGTTCATAATTTCAGATCACTCTTTCATCCATTAATAACAGGGAATTATCAGACAACAAAAAGCAGCCAATTTTCCAGAATTTTTTCAGACCTGAAACCTCAACTGGACAAGTGGAAAAAATATGAAGATCTGTAGAATACTAGCCATAGTCTCGGTCAGACACTGTTTAAAAATATTGTACATCATCATTGTTATTTATGAATATGTATTTCACAGCTATTAGGTATGCCATTGTTTTTATCGTAAGGATCAAGGACAGCGTTTTACAAGATATCAACCTTCATATGTTAATATATATTTTCATATTGTCCACATGTGAGGATGTCTCACAAGTGTTTTGTTGACAAAATCAATGATTCAGCACACAGAGGACTATGAAATTTCCTTTTCCCATCAAATTTTTATCTACCAAACACATTTCTTCCTGGAAAAAGTCTGTATAATCTTACAATATTGAATTTGCAGCAGTTATATAAGTATACAATTTGAATATTGGTGACAAAAACAGAATAAAAAATAATATTATCACATGTTCTATCATTATTCCTCCTTTGTGAAATGCTAATTTCTGAAGACTTTTAGATGCATGTTTACCCTATTCTGTGAAAAAAGTATTTTTCAGGAAATTGCATATAGAATTATACCTGAAATTTTCAGAAGGAGGTAGGAATCTAATGTTTAAAAAAGCATTGTGATACAGCCTGCAAGTCCCATTAATCCAGTGCTACTGATGTTTTATGTCATCTCCTCAAAACAAGAGAGCGATAAAATTTTTTTGGTCTCAACTGATGCATGATATATATGAGAACACTCATATATATCATTTAGTTTTCTCAGCAGTGGTCTATGAACTACCTAAGACATTATGAGTATCTAGAAAAAGATGCCATTTCATATCAACTCTTTTATACCACAAGGTTATTTGCGTGTATTGAATGAAACATTCATCCCTTCCATAATTTTATCATGAATGCTCCTGCCATAATCTTGTAATCACATCTATCTGTTTCTTTCAAACTGCTTTCATAATTAAAAATTACCTCTTAAATTCAGCAACTTACTCTTCCAAAAATAGAAGAAACTATAATAACTGCAGCTTCTGAATCTTTAGAGAATACTATAAGTCTTATCAAGGTGAAGGTATAAAAGCTCTTGATTTCTTATCCAACCTTTTTTGCTTTTATGTCACAGAGACATAGGAACCCACAGAATTTGAAACGAGATGCTGCCAGTCAAGAAGAAATGAATGCTGTGTTTTAAAGGGTGTGTGTAGAATCTCTTTCAGAACTACTGAACACATTGGATGTGATTGATTTAGAGGCCAGAGATTTTTTTTTATTTAATTTTTTTTTCTTCAATAAAAGGGAGGTGATTATTTCAAAGCCACTAATATTAATAACAAGAATCTAACAGGTATTTAACTTCCTTAATTTAAATTAAATATCTATTTGTCCCTCAGCTTCCTTTACCTGTAGCTTTAAATGTACAAATAACGTCAAACAGCAGCATACAATCAAGCAGGAGCACCTGAAGCCTGGAACATTTGATGATGCAGGTAATGATGACTATTAAAAATAAAGACACAGCTGTCATTTGAAGAATGGCTTGAATTTTTGAGACTTCTACTATGTAGTTCATGTAGCCTCACAAACTTACCATATGGTTACCTCTTGGGGCATGTCTACACTAATTGGTTTATCTAAAACTGAGATGCACTGAAGCAAAAGCTGCAGTGTAACTGCTCTGATGCAATTGCATCTGAGATAACTGCCAAAGCATGCTACTTCTCAAATTATTACTTCTACATGAGGGAAATTTATCTCAAAGCATGTGCTCAACCATGGTGCATACGTTTGTTATGTGTTTTGAACTGCTGCCTTGTCCTGTGTGATGCCTTAGGAAGACTGACCTGGAACAGAGACAGGATAGAGCTACAGAATAAAGTAGATATTTATTGAAAGGCCTTTTTGGTACACCTTGGGCAGTACAAGAGCCTGGCCAGGGCTACACCCAAGGTGGACCCAAAATGGTCACAAAATGGATGTCTGGTCATGAGGTCTCACGCTTTTATAAGTTTTTGGTCCATTTGCATATTGGGGTTTAATTGTCCAATTACAGCTTCAGATTAAGAACTCCTATCCTTCTTGTTTTCTCTCTTCAGTCCACTGTTATTTATGCTTTTGGGCACAAAACTTGTACCTGTTGTCCTTGATCAGGAGGAAAAGAATTTGTTTTGTCTACCTACTCTAAGAGCTTACTAACACTTAATATGAGGCTCAGAATTTCACCCCTAAGCAGCACAGAATCTGAAAAACAGGAAAGTTAAAACTTACGGCATATGTGCACTGTGTGATTTTTTTTGCCGCAG
The DNA here is from genome assembly GCA_013397395.1 of Sinosuthora webbiana. Classification (NCBI taxonomy): domain Eukaryota; kingdom Metazoa; phylum Chordata; class Aves; order Passeriformes; family Sylviidae; genus Sinosuthora; species Sinosuthora webbiana. The sequence goes on along the minus strand of VXBN01003438.1, from coordinate 118,801 downwards.
AAAAGGAAGAATACTCCAATTACCCTACTCTTTTAGATAGAAATCAAATTACCATTCTTATTCATGCCATAGGCATAAAAATTCATAAATGAGAAGACTTCTTTATAGAGTTCTTATAGGAATGTGTAGGACAGCTGAGGAATACAACATTTTCAGGAAATGTGTTTTTTAGAAGAACATGGAGAAGAGGGAGTAAGGAACTCTCTTTATTTAAAATTCGCTACCATGTGTGCTGCAGCCTTGCACTTAGTATCTGATTAACAGATAAATTTGAGTAATGAACAATCCAGCAGCTGTGGGGTGACAGTGCAGTATACCTTCAGGAGATGATTATCTAGCAGGCAGCTAGGCAGTGGCCAGCATTAGTGCCCAATACAATAACTATTAGAGGAAAACTGAACACTTTGCTGAAATCTAGGAGACAGATACTGAACAATGTGACTATCCAGGGAGCAGCTTGCCTGTATGTGACATCTCCTGAGGGCATATTATCTTCTATGCTTTTTACTCCACTGAAGAGTGAATATTTTGTTTATAGGAAGGTACATTAGTATGCTGTACCTGTCCTCATGACTTTTAAAATTTAGATAACAACCTATCAACAAATTTTTCAGGGAAGTCAGTAGATCTTCAGAATTTGTTTCTCCAAAACACCACTGAGGGACCTTATGTAGATTTAGAGAGATTTCAAGCCTATGCGAAGGGCTGTTATGCATTTCACATGAAACATTCTTGTGTCATAGCAGAAATCAAGGCTTCCTATCAGGAAAAAAAATAGAACTTCTTTGCCTTTCAAAAAAAAAAAAATTCAAAAAACACAACCCAAGACTTAAAATCAGCAAGTGTAAATAAACCAAGTTGTAATTATTAATATTTTTTCCAAATAAGATGTTAACACAAAAATTTAGTCCTCCTAGAGATTTTAGAAGGGTAATAAACTTTTTTTCTAGGTGCAGGTAGGTTTTGTGTTTGTGCTAAGGAGGAAACACAGTACTTATCCAGTTAAATTTCTGCAAGAAAAAAACTGAATTGAATAGGTCAGAAGCTGAAGTTAAGGAATCACTTCTGTAATAAGCCTAGGATTAAAGCAGTAGTAGAAATATACAAACAGTCTGTGTAGTCTGACATGTTAGACGGGCTCAAATATATATGTTTCCCCTTGTAAACTGTTTTCTTTGTCAGGTAGGACTCTGGAGACCAACACCTGATTCCATTCTGTTGGACGCACAAGTAGTATAGGAAGAATTGAAATAAGAAAAGACAGATGATAGATAAAAACATTGAACATACATTTCAAGTATACTTGTTTTTTCCTGTTAATCCTGTTCATCAGCTTTGTGGTTTTTATCCTGATCAATCCAGCATCTGCCAGCTAGGATGTGTCTAATTAAAATGAGGTCCTATTCTGTCAGATGCAGGGCTAAGATTGAATTCCAATCTTAATGTTGGAATGTGTATCCTTGTCCCACAAAATGAAAAGGTAAAGATATCTCCAGAGGGCTATTTTGACAGGGACACAGCCATCAGTTTGGAGGCTAGTGAATAACGCTTTCAGCCTGTTATTTAAGAATGCTTGGTAACATTTGCTAAATTTGAAATTCCATTTTTCATTTCCCTTATCCTGTGTTACAGATTTTTCGATGATATGACAGTAATTTCGTGATGACATAGAGATGCGTATGAAGAGCAGCAATAAGCTCAATATGCTGTCTGTGCTTTTGGTTTTCCTGCCTGTTTATTCTGCATGTAATGCTCATATTCATTTCACTGCAAGATTGTAAAGAACATTGCTAAGGAATTATGGATAATGACCTTGAATATTTATTGTTCTGTTAAATTTATACCTTTGTGGATTTTCAAAAGCCCAATATTTTAGTGGGAAATCACTAAGTTTTCTTTAGCTTCTTTAATTAATAACTATTGCTACCAAAATTAATTACTTTGTTGAACAGCTATGCTAAAGAGTCTGCTTTACTATTGTTTCACATCTGAAGAAACGCTCTATGCTCAAACTTGTGTGTTTTTCCCTGTGTCTGCCTTGCTTATATCTTCATACTGATAAGACTGAAAAAATAATACTGAATTTTGAATTCAAGAAATGAAATGAGGACCGGAAAAGGACAGCAATATGTTCAGACATGTTCTAGATGCATCCTCATAGTTGGTGATAACTGATACCCGATAACTGATAACTGATGATAACTGATAACTGATAACTTTACTCAGGTATAAGGCATTGCAAGTATGATGTTAGAATCCAAGAGTGAAAGAAGAATTCCGTTTTAGATTGAAAAATATCTTTTGAGAGAAGTTCCATTATGTGCAATTTATTCTAGTGTAATTTGCTGCTGAAAAGGGCATTTTGCTGTCTTCTATCTATTGCTGCTTGCTAACTTTTATTTCCACCCCTACAGCTATCTAAAGGGCATGACATCTGGAGAGTTAGTTTGTCCTGTTTTGAAAGTAATAAATTAAAACTGGTTTTCTGTTGAATTAAGAAGCTTAGTTCAGACAGTATGCAGAGTTGGAAGGGAACTCTGAGTGCAGCTTCTGTCTTGTCTTGCTCACCCATTCTTGTTTGATCCAGCACAAGTGATAGGGTTGACATGTGCAATTAAATTGTCAATCAGGAGCAGTATGCATCTTCTGAATAATTTAATCAGCTCTCCATAAAATTTTCCTGGATCATATTTAGATTGGAGATGAAAATATAGAATAGAATAGACCAGGTCCTTTCAGTTGGAAGGGACTTTCAGTTGGAAGATCTAATCCAACTGCCTGACTGATTTAAAAATAGTTAAGGCGTGTTATCAAGAGTATTGTCCAAATGCCTCTTAATCACTGACTAGTTTGGGAGTTTGACTGACCACTTCTAGGGAAAGCATGTTTCATTTCAAATTGAGGCAGCACTAACACTGAATACAGCAGTTTAATCACCCCTTTTGACCAGCTGGTCATGCTGTGTTCGATACACTCCAGGATGCAGTTTGCCCTCTGGGCTGCCCAGGCATACTGCTGACTTCTATTGTGCCTGCTACCCTGGATCCAGCACTGTCAGGTCCCTCTCTTCAGGGCTGCTCCCCAGTCAATGTCCCAGTTTATACTTGTGTCCAGTGTAACTTCCTCCTAAGTTCAGAATCCACCATCCCGTCAAATATAATGGAATTAATTTCCATTAATCATAGCCCATTGCTCCAGACTATCTAGACCCTTCTTCAAGTCCTCTTGTCCCTCAAGAGGGAAAATAGCACCTCCCAGTGTAGTATTATCAGCAAACTTATTAATGGTGCCTTCAATGTCTAAGCCCTGCTGTTCAGTTAGTTCTTCCCTGAGTGCACCATATACCTGCTCATCCTGCAGTTGGATAACTGACTACAAGGAGGTTGTCAGGGACAGTATTAAAAAGCCTTACTAAAATCCAAAAAAACTACACATGGAGCTATGTCCATGTGTGATCTTATCACAGAACAATATCAAGTATAGATCCAATTTATTTTAGACCACATTTTGCCAATAGCACACTAAACAAAACACTTTTTATCTGGTGCAACACTGGTCAGTCTCAACCCTGAGTTTGGCATTTCATGTCTTCTCCCTGCATAAATGAATCACAACTCTGTATTCTTCCTGTGAAGCCTTGCCTTTCTTCCCTTGCATCCTGAGAACATATAGTTTGTTCTTTCCCTTGAGCTTCAAGAGGACTTTCCCAGCCTGTCAAGCTGGTCTGGAGCTCTGCTTGTTAGACTTATGACACAGTGGAATTGACTGCTCCTGTGCTTCTAAAAGGGGTTCTTAAAGATTGACCAGCATTTGTGGACTCCTGAGACCTCAAAAACATACTCCCAGGGTACTCTGTTAAGTAGCTTCCTGAATAGCAACAGCTAAAGGTTTGTGCTAATAAAGATCAGAGTAGCAACTCTACTACCCTGGAAGTGAATGGAAATTTTACTATTTTGGCCAAAATTGACAATATAAGAATAGACGGGTACTAAACAAACATCTTAAGTGAGAATGTCTGCAACTGTATATCAGATGTTATGACTACATGATTATTCCATTTAAAAAAATGGACACATACTTTTGTCTGGCAATAAAATGACTATAAAATGAACTGTCAACAGTCCCAGCCTGCACTTTGTTGTCTTAGGATTTTGTACTCTCTTGCTAAGCAGCACCAAGAGGAAGCTCTGAGCCTTCCATAATTGTGAGCTATTTCTATTAATTTTACTATGTATTTTTTACTATTTATCCATATAGTCTTGTGAAAATGGCTAGTTACCTATCATAAAAATATGATAGGTAACTGGAAGTAGACACCCTGCTTGGAAGTCATAGGAGCCAAATTAAAGTTCTGCAAAGACCAAGAAGTAAAGGTCTTTATGGAACAGAAGTTTTGATGGGAACATACAGCACCAGCAGCTAAGAACTGTCACTACACACATTTCTTCTGGCCAAGGATGGCTTTTTTTGCTTGTGTGTATATTACCTTCCAGTGAATTTAAAACTGTAAATTTTAATATCTGAATTTTATAATTCATTGGGCAGTATGACAGTTATTAAAACCACTTTAGTAGTGGGATCTCAGTTAAATATTACCACTATGGTAATATGTTCCAAAATTCCTGCTCACTAAGAAAAGAAAAGAAAAATAATTAGGGTGGCAAGATAAACACATACTATTTATTTGCAGCTAACAGGATCTAAAACCTTTTTGCATGAACAGGGTCAGAAAAACTCTGTTTGAAATAATATCCAATGAAAAAATTTTTACTAATGTACCTAAAATATTATTCTATACAAGAAAATTCTCAAAAGTTAAGATCAAATAGTAATTTAATTACTACTAAGTAAAACCAAGTGAACAAGAACAATATTGTTCTAATTTAATTTGGATCATATTTCTCACCTTAAAATTTGTGTTGCTGTTTTCTTAAATGCAATGGCATTAAATTGAAAAATGGTCTACAGATAAGAGTTCATCTTGCTTTAAATTTATGCTGTGGGGTTTTGTTCCACCCCATGAAGCCTACCAAGAACTCAGTGAGCAGTAACATTTAACCTTTAAAATAAATTATCATTGAATTACATTAATATTAAAAATGCTTTTTATGCGCAAGCAAGGTACTTGGAATTCAGATTTTAAAAAGCAGTGGAAGCACAAAAGAAAATCAAGAAGTAATCTATAACCATACTTGCTTTGCAAATTAAGTAAAATGACAAAAAACCCTGGCAATATTGAGTGATATTTTTCTCCATTTAAAAAATATGCTGATATACCATACTTAATAAAATTAGAATAGAAATGTTACAAGTTTTGATGCAGATTGTTTAAAATATAGAATTTTAAAAAATATTTTTGTTGGTGAAGTATATCCTTAGATTAAGTTTTAGAGTCTTTACTTTCTTCTTTGTTTTCACTTGAATAGCCTGTATTCTGGGAGAAATGTTCTGGCCCCACTGAAGGCAATGTGAGCTTTTGGAAAGCAACGGGAGTTCTTACCCTGCAGCTCTGTAATGAGTTCAGTGCACCTGGAACTCTGCATCTCCCTGAGTCTCAGTCAGGTCAGTGGCACTTCAGGTCAATGCAATGGACCACTAGTACAAAGGATATTTCAAGATAATTCCCAAAACATCATTCCTGCAGAGAAACTCAGCTATACTTAACTTTAATGCTGACTTCAACAGGACAAAGAATATTTATAAGCTTGCATGACTTTGCTTAACGTTCTAGACAGAAAATAGAGCATCTATAAGAAACTCTACTTTTGCTATATATAATCTAAAGACAAACATTTTTTTGAAGGAAACGTATATTCAATCACTCTCTAGTGTTTTACTACATATTTAGCCTGACCACACAGGCCACACAAACACATATTTAGTAAAATTTAATTATAATAAATATTATTTACAAGAGTATAAAATCTTGAATTCCTGATTCTGATGTCTCACACTACCACTCCCACAGGAAAAAAAATAAAGAAAACCTAACTAAAATAAACAAACCCCAAATCACCTGATACTTCAAAATGCTTAGTTTTGGATTAAGATGAAAAGGTAAAAAGTGTACTCACTGCTGTTTTACAGTTCAAGTTAACTTAAAAAGAGCAATTGTTTCTCATTAAACTTCTGTCATTTCTGTAAAACCTGAGCATATAAAAGTTTAATGTATAACAGAACTGTACTATGAAACATAACTATATTTGTAACACGGTCTTTCATGTTTCATATTAGTGCATTTAGCACCCTGGCCTAGTCATGACTGCTTTTGTATGGAATGTCATCATATATGTTCTACTATAGAGAGTGAGTCTTGCCCAAACATGATGAGGTGGTATGACAGCTAATGATGCTGAGCATAACACTTATTTTGGCTTTCCAAAGGAGATGTACAACTTAAAATTTTCATCCCTTTCAGCTCCCTCTACAGTCAGCAGAGATACTGTCAACTCCAGGATGGTGACACAGGATGTCTGTTCTCATTCCCTTGCTGCACTCCTCTTCTGAAGCTGGTGTGAAGCTCTTCCCTCATCTCTTAGTGGCAGCTTTTGGAAAAGAGAGTGACTATCTTGTACTTAATAGTAAGTCCATCTTGTATTTAATACATCAAAAAATAAGCAGAATAATTTTTAAAAAAGGGATAATTTGTTTTTTGTTGGTTTTTTGTTTTGGTTTGTTTTTTTTTGTTTTGTTTTTTTATTTACTAAGTTATTTGTTTGTGTGTTTGTTTTCTTGTAACAGCTGGTGTGCCCACAAAGATACATAAGAACAGTTTTGGTTGAGGTCTACCAGGAAAGTTCAAGTTGTTTTGTGTTTGTTTGTTTTTTTTGTTTGTTTTTTAAAATTTCTCTTTCAGTACTGTCATTGATCTGTTCGTTTCTATGCTTAAAAGAAAAAAAAAATTACTGCAAACAGCTTTGTTTTTAAGGTTGAGTTTTACATGAGAAATTTCCCTGCAAGCCAAAACCAACACCTACTCCGTGAGCTGTACAGATGTCAGGAAAGCCAATAAGACTGTTTTGTCAAATTTTGAGTTTCGTTAAGACAGTAATTTCAAGAAATCTAACATCCCTGAGCCTATCAGTATAGTACTCTTTGAAGACCTGGAGGCATCTACTAAGAACAATTTAGTTTTGCAGCATTGTTTTTGGATGTTTGAGCATGGCACCTATCACAAGATGTCTCTGGTCTAAAGAAATCCATGAGATGTGCATCAGTAAACTGTCATTTCTTGTCATGGTCTGAGAGCATGGCCCAAGAGCATGGCCCTTGCAACTTTATTTACATAAGCCTGATCTTGGAATGGGGAAGAAAACCTATTACACAGGAGGAGCATCAGGTTAAAGGACAATGTTTTAAGAGGCAAAATCACTTTTCTTCAGTGAGACTTTGGTTTGTATTCAACAACTGATTTTAAATTTGGTACATTGTTATAATCATGCTGTTAAAAAAGTGTAGAGCTAGAATATGCCCAAACCCTGACAAAATATACCTTTATATTTTAGATATTGAAAATCCTGTAGAAAAATTTATAAAAGCTTAAGTTTGGGGTTTTTAAAAGGTATAATCAGTGAAATTCATGCTTTCAGAAATGGATTTATTTTAGGATATTGATTAAAAAATGTAGAATTTAAACTTAACATAAGCATATACATGCACTTATTTTCATAAGAGAGTGATACTGGAGTTATGCAAACAGAAACCATTTGACAATTTTGTCCTCTAGGCTCATCATACATTGGCAATTATGCAAATAAAACTTCATTCATGAACTTGTATTTACTCCCAATTTATAGTTGTGCTAGTGAAATGAGAATCAGACCCATTGATTTTGTGACAAACTGCTACTATTAATGTTTTTTTAAAGGTATCCTGCTTTTAAATGAATGTAAGGGTTGATTGCTTTCATACTGCATACTTACTGCTTCCTTCAGTTCTTGACCTTTATCTGAGAGACAAAATTTCAGGATGACTTGGCGAGAGACTTTTCAGAAAAACTTGCACCTGGTATTCTGCAATTTTCCTTTGATTTATATTTCACAGGGGAAAAAAATGAAAAGAGAACAAAAAACAGATGAGAGTAGATTAATGATGTTATAATAGTGAAAAGAGATTTACATTTATATATATAAAGGGATCACATTTATATATATATATATTTATATATATATATATAAAATAGCTGTATGTTTTGAAATTTGTAATTTCTTTCACAACACTCTGATGTTATTATTGGGGCTTATATCATGCAGAGTGTTATGACAACCTGGAATTTGTCAGGAGATTCACAAGAAGAATCATAAAGTGCACAGCACCCATGAAATGCAAAAATCTCTTACTGGTAGGAAAAATCAAGGACTCAAGTTTCAGGCTTGTCTGCATGTGATAATATGCAAGTCACCACTCATCTGCAAGTCTGTCCATCTCTCTCCAAGATTTCTGATCACCTAACTCCCCTGTACTTAGGCAAAGACATTCGTTCCTCTGCCCAATTATCTTCAACCTCTAGGAATGAATTGCCATTAAGTTTACAGTCTTTCTTTTTAAAACTTGCCCCTAGAAGTCAGGAGAAAATGTTCCTTAGATTCCCTGCATATTTTCCCAATGTATTTTCCTTCTTTCCTTTCAATATATTTAAGAGTAATATTTTTTTACCTTTGTCCAAACGACTGTGAATCTTTGTGCATTTAAATACACAATATGTTGCCATTTTTTAAAGAATTGCCAATAGGTTTGATTTATTTTTGCAAGAACATAGCTTTGCATTGTAAATATGCTATGAATTTTCATCATGGACAAATGTATAAAATAATTAAAGGTTAACCCCTTACCCAAGAAATATATCAAGTCTTTTAAGTATAATGGCTCCATAGAAATTACCAAGGAACATTTGAAATACACAGTTTTTAGTGGAAAAAGGTGTAATTATATCAGATTGGTCAAGCGTGACTTTGCCTTGAGGAATCTATGTTGACTACTCCTGATGACCTTATTTTCTACTAGATGCCTTGTGATAACCTCCAGAATGTTCCTCCAGGTGTTCCATCACTTTTCCAGGCGTGGAGATGAGGCTGACTGGCCAGTAGTTTCTTGGGTCCTCCTCCTAGTTTACATACATTGCTGACCAGAACAGATTAATGGGGTTCCTAACCTAAAAATTTACTGTACAGTCTGATTTCTCTTTCAATCTTCACTGAAAATGCTTGTAATGACCAAATCTTAGTCTTTCTCCAGCCATCATCTCTAAACAATTTGCTAAAATACTGAGGCTAAGACTGGCAAGTCAAGACCAATATGTTATATTCATTTTCCTGTTTTTATTTTGTGAAAACCTTTTAGATTTTTAGCTGAAATAAATAATATGTTTTAGATATTATGTACTATTATTCTACATGAAAGTGTCATAATAAATATTTTACAAGTTATCTAAATACTGCATGTCTTCCACCGTGGCAGAAAGAAACCGTGTGAAGGAACAAATGTGAGATAATAAAGGCACAAGGGGATAGAAAAAGGTCTGACCATCTGTAAAGAGTGTGCTGGCCAGAATGCTTGTCTGACTGTGCCCTGCCCTGGTTAGTGCAGTCTGTTCTGTTTTCTAGCTAAACGCCATTTCTAACTCAATTCCTGAGACAAGTGCATCTCCTGTGCACTGGAGCGTAAGTGGGGCCTGGAGAGGGACCAGTCTGTCCAAGGTGCCAGCAGCTGGAGGCAGTGTGGGTGCAGAAGTCAGGCTGTGATTGCTAGCAGAGATTGGGCAGGCAATTCAGCAAAAAGGTGACAAGGCCTACTTGGGGCCAGGGATGGGAGTTTGTCTCTTGGAATGAGGTGCCTGGACAACATGGACCACAGCAGTGTCCAGTCCAACTGCCAGAGAGACAATGGAGTCTAGTGGTAGATGGAGAGACCTGTTCACATGTGTGTGTAAATCGTAAACTCCCTAAAGGCACTGCAACAACCTGTCATTTCTTAGACATGATCCTTTAAATGCTGTAAGTTTCTCTTGACGATTGTGGAGAGAGATAATCTTCTGTCAAAATAAACCTCAAAAACATGTTTCCATATTCCTTTGGGCAGATTGTCTGACTTAAATTTGGAGGACCACATCTTAGTAAACTCCCTAAGTAGGTTTTTACCACATCTATTTGTAATGTGGTTAGATTTAGAATACATGAAGCATAAGAGTCTCAGAATATTATAAAGTGCAAGGAAAAAAAAATGCAGTAGCTTTATCTGATACAAGCAGAATTTGCAATGAGAAAAAAAAATCCCAGCAATCTCAATTAATGATGAGTCCTTCTTTCAAAGATTTATCAGACCTTAGGAGAATTGTTGGTATAAATTTGGCTTTCTATATTCCAGATGAATATTTTAATCATTAAGATATGATCTCAAGCTCTCTAGAGTAAAATTCATGCTTAACAGTTTTATAGACATTCCAGTAGACAGAAGAAACTGAAACAAATGTTGACTAGTGGCTAGGGAGTAGGGATGAATCTTACTCAGAAAGAGAAAAAATCCTACACACTATGAAGGCCTTCCTAGTTCTTGTTAACCTAATATTTAGAAGAAAGAGTATTCAATACTCTCATTATGACATATGTATTGCAGGGGGTGAAAGATTAATTTTTCTCTAAATTATTTTTACATTTGAAGATAGCTTCTCACCATTGCTACATAGCACATTCCTACTTCTAAAATATTAATTTTCCACACATTAAGATGTCACAATAATTTGTATTCATTATTATGTATTATTTATATAAAATGCACTAAATCCTTAGAGTTGACATAGTAAATGGATGTTAACCATAGCAACATTAAGAAGGTTGTTTTGGGAAGCAAGGCTGAGTGGTTCATGATTTATTTCTTAAAACCTGTATTTTCTTCTTCAGCACAACACTCTGATGTTATGATTTATCTCTATGTAAAGTCAGTAAAACACTGAACCCTTGCAAATGGCTTTAGTGGTATTAATAGAGTAAGAAAAAAAAGTAAAAATATTTGAGTCTGCTTTCCTGAAGATGTCTATGATGCCAAGAGATTTTTGCTTTTTATTTATTTTTCATATATTCATAGCTCTGTAAACTATTGTTGTATAGTTATATAGTTTCTTAGGTAACTTCAGTATTTTTTTAGACAAACACATTCCTGGAATCCTATTCTAATGCTGCTTTTTCAGTGAACCAAGGTCATTCCACTTTCCCATGTATTTAGACATAAATAATGTGGGGATAGATGCAAAGGGGGAGCATCAGTAGGGGGCCAAACCAAGAGAGGGAATTTAGCCATTAACTGTACTTGGGGATTCTTGTCAATTATGCTAATTTACAAAACATAAAAATGTTGACACCCTACATCACATATGCATTCTGCCATAAGTGCACCTGGAGGACCTTCAACAAATGGTAACCACTTCTTCTCATTTTAATTTTGTTTGGCTTGTAATTTTGGGGCTGAGGCATCTGCTACAATAAGAAAGTGGTTCAATAATATGCATCTTGTGTCTCTTCAGTACTAAAGAGAGATATTAGCCAGCACTACGTTTGGTTCTCCTGCTCCATTTTATTTACTTTCTGCATTCCATTTATTCTTTCACGTTATCTAAATAAATAATTTCATTACCCAGAAGAGTTTATAGTGCTCAGTTGAAAATGAGTATTCACCGAGAGCCTAAGGAGAGAGATTTAAATTCATTCTTAATTGACACAATGCTTAACAAGTCTCAGTTAAAGTGAGAGTTATTTTCTGCAATGAATACTTGATATTTTGAAGTCTAGCAGTAGAATCTAAGTGTGACTACAGAAATATTCTTAACATTTAAGTATGCAGGCTGCAACCATAACGAGTGGCACAGCATGATGTGTGCCTGTACATATGTGCACTTAGAAGTTTCATCATGTCAAGGGGAAAAAAACAATTAATTGCTTTGTTAGAAAAGAAGTGGCTACCTTGCCGGAAATCCTAATATTCAATTTTGTTTCAAGTTTACACCTGTCCTGTCACACAATGCATAAGTAGGAACTCACAGTGATTCAACTCAAGGTAAAAAAGAGGCATTTCCATTACTAGCAGGGAAATGCAGGAATTATATAGAATTGGGAAATTTGTTTTCTTCAAAATTTTTAATTGACATTCTATGCCAACAGAAATAATACAATTATGAATATATATATGTATATGATGGATAATTTGGTTTATAAAATGTGAGACTTTTTTTTTTCCTGTTTCAGCTTTACAATTGATTGTCCTATATACTATGATTTTGGACACACTATCCTTATTTCATCTGCAAAGATATACTGATTCCAATAGGAAAGTGTTGAATGAGAATATGACGTTAGGTGTCTTCTAACTGAATGCATCCTGCCACACCATGGAAATTTTCTGTGATTTCCAAGCTGTTTCATCTGTACTAAACTGCAGCTCTAGAAACAGATTAGCATTGGCTGAGGCTACAGTCTTTAAAGAGGAGCCAGAGGAGCCATTGCATCTGAACAAAGAATAGATGGACTTCTATTCTGACTCTAGATTTTGCTAGCAGCTGAGTTAATAAATGAGAGATATCTTTTTGTAGCAAAAGTATACTGCAACTCCTGTACTGGTCCAGAATGTAAGATAAAAATGTTCAAGAAATATCTAAAAGTTAATATGGAGATTATTTAAAAAACAAACAAACAAAAAATGTCAGTGGCAAAAGAAATGCCAAAAAACGGCAAAGGTTCATTGATAAAAGCATAAATATATTTAAATCAAGTTTTCAAAGTTAAGTATTCTGATTCCTTCTTCTGCTTCAACAGTAGGAATCGCAAAATAAGCCAACTCTTGCAATCACAACACAAATCTAGGACAATCTACAAGGTTTGCTTGTAACTTTGTGCTTGCTGTTAATTGAACTCCAAAAATTCTTGCTTATAAGTTTTTCATAGTATATGTCATTATGTATTTTCTATTTCAATTTAAATTCCATTTTCTTCAGATATACTTGATAATTTATTTCACAAATTTGCTCTGCTTTGAATTAAAGGCTAATTCTCTTGTTGTTCTCTTAATGTTCTACTTTTTTTTCCTTCTTTGTGTCCTGAAGTAGTGGTCATCTTTTACAAAACAAATTTATCAAAGGGACTGGGTCATCATTGAGATAGTTTGGCTTTCTCTTGCAGCAAAAACATGGGAGTAAGGAAAGTCTGATTTAACACTAAGGAAAGTCTGATTTAACACAAAGTAATTTTTCCTTCAGTGGCTCAGTAAGAAAACAAGAAATACTGCTCATATTTTTCTGGTTTAATTTTAAATTAAACATAGCAAAAATATGTATAGAAAAAGAAACATCTAAATTGCAGAGCCAAAGAGGCAATTAAATGCAAATTTGCCTTTTAGTCATACTAATTTTATAATTCTCAGTTTCAAATTTCTAGATTTGCATTGTTTCTAATGTTACTTCAAAATTCAAATCGATATCCCCCAGAAAGCTATTTTCTACTGCATTTATTTGTAATTGAAAATAAAATACACAATGGATTGTTTGGATAGTAAGGGTTTGGTAGCAGGAGGGGCTAGCAGGTTTGGTAGCAGGTTTGTCTTCTGTGGGAGCTGCTGGAAGTTTTTCCCCATGTCCAGTAGAGCCAATGGCAGCTGGCTCCAAGACTGATCCACCACTCTCCAAGGCCAAGCCCATCAGTGTTGGTGGCAGTGCCTCTAGGGTCACATAGAGGAGAATTGAAAAACCCTGTACAAGCAAAACTTCTGCAACAGCAGCCGAACAGGGGAATGAGACAATGGGGAGAAACAATTCTGCCAACACAAGAGGGAGTCTCCCAGGGCTGGAGCAGGGATCCCCTGCAGCCCATGGTGAAGACCATGGTAAAGAAGCTTGTCCTGCTGCAGCCCATGGAGGTACACAGATGTATCTTCAGCCCCTGGGGAACCCCACACTGGAACAGATGGATATCCTTGAAGGAGTCTGTGACCCCGTGGGAAGCCCACACTGGAGTAGGATGCTGCCAGGACTTGTGACCCCCTGGGGCACAGGTTTGTGAGGTCTGTGAGAAGGACCCATTTGGAGGAATTCATGGAAGATTGTTTCCTGTGGGTGGAACTCCAGTGCTGGAGCAGGGGAAAAGAGTGAGGAGGAATGAGAGGCAAAGACAACCCCCATTCCCAGTCCCCCTGAGACATAGAGGGGAAGAGGTAATCAGTAGAGGGATAGGGGGAAGGTGTTTTGAGATTTGTTTTTATTTCTCATTATCTTACTCTGATTTGATTGGAAATGAATTGAATTAATTTCCCTAAGTCAATTCTGTTCAAACAGTTCCTAACTGTAGACCTTAGGCATACAAGAAAACCCTTTAAGAATCTTGCTTTAAAATTGCTATTTTTTTTCATGGAGAATTATTATTCTTCCAAAAGACAATGACCTAGTTCAAACTTCAAACTACTAGAACATTCATGGTGTGCCGGAGTGCCATCTCTGAGAAAAGATCCCAGGATTTACATGTTGTAGGAAATTTTTTTCATCTTTAAAACAAAAGGAAACTCTTCTGAGTTTGGATATTATATAAACACCTAGAATAGATGGAATGAATGATGTTAAGTAAGTATAGGGTGTCTTCTTTGATCACAGCATGGCCTAGGGGGCAGGATGCACCACCACAGCCCATTTTATGACTAAGCAATTTTTTCTGGCCCTTGTATTTGTTTTCCTTTGAATGAATATAAATGAAAATATTTAAAAAATCAGATATTTTATTCTACCATGCCTACCTGTTCATGCTTTCAAGAGAGTGTATATGTGTCCCATATTTGGAGCACCGCAGCTGGAAGATACTTTGAGAAATCTAAATGTGGAAAGGCTGTTGATCTTCTTTAAATTACATGAATGGATGGATTACACAGGTACATTCAAGAGAGGGATAAAATTTCTGCCACAAGATCACATACACAAACCTAGTTTTGAGAGATTCTCTCTCTCCCAAGGCTACCATGAGAAAGTAGGAAGGATCAAACTTCATTAAAGACACTGAACTTGCGTTCTGAAAACATAAGCCTGAAAAATAATTTCCAAAAGTGCTTTTTGAAAACATTCCAAGCGTTGATCAAGTAAAATACAATGGTTCTTAGTGATAAGAAATTGATTTTAAAAATCATTCCCCTGGCAATTTTGGTAAATTTAGCACCTAGAGAAAATATTGCATTGTAAAATAATAATATTTTCAATAGATTTTAATATAAAATCTAATTACTAATCCCCCATAGTGGTTTTAGAATTTATTTTACTAATTCTTTTGGATCAGACTCGTGTCTGGTCTCTGTAATAGACACAGAACAGCAGTGGTCAGGGGTTGTTCAGCTTCTCACTCATCTTGGACCATGCTCCTCATCTTTGTCATACATACTCTGCCCTCACATCTAACATCCTCATGTCACTCTGGATGAGTGCAGTCCTTCATTACACCTACCTGTGTACTGCAGAGGTACCATTCAGATTTGGTACACTGAAGAAGGACTACAATCAATTACAGAACAGAAAACAGAAAGCTGAAAGAAACATTGAGTCCCATTTGTCAGCTTTATGACAACACAACTTGGTAGTATTTTTGTGTGCTTCCAGTATGTAGAAAAAAGAAAAAAGTAAATGGAGAAAATAAGTTCTTTCTCTCCCTGCTTCCTTCAAACAAATGAATAATTAGGTAAATAAAATTATTCTCTAGGGCATCATAAGGTAACTTAGAGGTCTGGCCATGATGGAGCAGTTTATCTAAACACAGTGTAATGTTAATTATGAATGTTTAAACAATTTGCAAAAATAACCTGTTCTATTTCTTTTAGTATCAAGACAGAAATGCATGTGTATACATGCAAAGCTACACATATTTGCATAAAACCCCTAAAACTGTAGATAACCAACCCTTTCATGTATTACAGGATAAAAATCTTTAATGAAATGTCTTTCAGGTTTTCAAAAATATGATTAATTGTATAATACAAATTGTATTACAAATGTTCTACATAGAGGTTATATAGCCCTATAGCTACAAACATCATGTAAAAGATGCCATATCAAGTATTATTGTTTTGGATGTTATTCATTATTAAACTTGTACTGTAGTGTTTTATTTAATTTAATGAATTTCCTTTTGTGTATTTTCTAACTAATTCAAGAGAACACAGTTCTTTCCTCCCATCTGAGAAACAGTCGATAGCTTGCTACATTACAGGAATAAAAATGAATATAAAAAAGCTGATAAAAATGAACTTGCATTGTTAAGTTTCACCTAGCAGGATGACCTAGAACTACAAGAGAAATAATGCATGACTTGAATTACATTTATTACGGTAAAATGTATTAGTGCCTCAGATGCTTTCAGATGTTACGAGACAGGAAGAATGTATCATTATATAAATACATGTGCACATATCAGCAAGATATCCAGAATTTGTAATAAAAGGATAGAAATTTCCCTTCTTACTAAAAGAGTTGAAATCCTTGACTGAATTATAAGCTCTGCATACCAATGTTTCAAGCCAGCTGTGTATTAAACTAGGACAATAACTTTCCTAGCAAATGAAATTTGGTCACCTATTAAACAAATTTTGTGTGATTTTTTGAGACATTGTCTCAAACTTCAGTATGAAACTTATTGAGAGTAAAAAAAGATAGCTAGAATAAAACCTGTGGAACATGAAAATTTTCTCAATATTTGTTTACCATAAGCTTTATTAGCAATAAAAGGGGTCTTGTTTGTCTTGTTTCATATTCAGGGTAGGTAAGAAGGCTCAGGCACCTCCCCTAAGAGTAGGGGCATTTTGCACTGTCTTTTGCAATAGATTCTGGATCTGTTGCAACACTTGGATTATGTACAGTCCTCTGGTGGAAGGCCTCAGGAAGGAGCCTGAGGGTATTTTAGGGGACTTCAAAGATTTTTGACACCTTTTAAAATATCAGAGCTGCCTCTCACATCAGCAGTTAAGTCAGTTATGCCCCATCAAACTTTCCCCTGGGAGGATGGAGGAGGAATTTTACATGTGTAAATTTACTTGTGTAGGGGAGGACAATCACCATGATAGAAGGTGCCATCCCACCTTGAAGGATTTGCCTCTTGTCAGGGTCAAAATGGCCCCTTCTGTCTTGTGGGAATCGCTACCACACACTCCAAAATTTACTTCTTACCTCTCAGGAGTGCAAACCTGGCCTCAGCAAAGCCCCTGGCACCTCCACAATTGTTTTGAGTCATTAACCATTAACAGTGCAGTCTCTCAGAAGGTGGAGGTGTGTGAGAGTGGCTTGATGGGTACCTGGCAACCAACCAAGTAAAACATTCCACATACCTTAAATGAGTGAAAGTAATTAATTTATTTGATGCTGTTAGCAAAACAATATAAAATACTATAAACAATATAAAATATCTAAAGCTATCCACATAATCACTTTGACAATATAAACCGAGCAGACTACTTTTTCATCAGACCTCAGGCTTGAATATTGAGGTGGATTGAGACACTAGTAAGAATTGCTTTTAATTATTTTGTGTAAATGATATGGTGTTCAAAACCAGTTATTTCCTTTTTGTGATCAAGACTTTTTTATAACAAAGAGGTTATCTTCTTCCAATAAATAAATAATAAAAAAATAGTGATGATTATTTCCACATCTGATCACTTTTAGCTGGCCAGGTTCTATTTAGGAAAACTCTGCACCCCACCTGTTTAGATTATTTTTCTAAAACTTTGAAGGTGACTAAATTTAGTTTTTGCTTTATAACTATGGAAACAAGGTCATCTGAACAGAAACTACTTTGTCAAAGACAGCTACATAATGACGTAAAAGAGCTCTAGCAATGAGTTTGTGAGAGGATAACAAAGACAATAGAATGGACTGCAGTGGGACAGTGAGATAATATTTATCAGCATGTCAGGAAGTACTCTGAGGATATAGATCACCTCACCTCTGACAAGATGTCTTTTAAAGGTCACCACAGGCAAATTTTGATGAGGAATTTGAAGAAACATGATCCTGCATCTTTGTAGGTATTAACAGAAATAAAGAACAAAGGTATTTCATCTAAAAGTGACCACATGTACAAATTTTGTGTCGTGCACTCTTTGCTTGTAAGATTAACAGATGGTAAGTGGACCAGGTTGTTGCAAAGAAATCAAGCTATTTGTGCTGGATATTACAAGCAGGTAGTAATTTTCCACCTTGTAACCTCTTTCAAGGACATTATTCCACAAAAAATCATTGTTTGCACAAAAGCAGAGTAGGGCCCATGATGAAAAACAGCAAAAAGTAACTTAGGCTATTGACTCTTCCAAAACCCTCTCTCCTGGTAGGACAGTGGTTTATTAAAAATGAAATAAGTCATCTTTACTGAAAAAAAATTACCAATTAGTTTAGATTTTGTTGCCTAGGAAATCTGGCAGTGCTACAATACTTGAGGTTGCTAGATGAAATACAGGTGAAATCCCATAAGAAGGCATATTACAAGTGTGTATGAGGTGATCAATGTTACTGCCATATAAGCTTTTTCTTTTTTTTTTTTTTTTTTACTTTTATATTGAGCTCTTTAGTCTTATATGATGTTTTAACTTTTTTTATTCCTATAAATTTTAAAACTTTCATAGCTCAGAAAAATAACTAATTTACTGTGATACACAAGGTTAAATATCAATGACTATAATTCTTAATTAATACAATAATACATTTATTGAATGTATTGAACCCTTGTGCCATCCAAACCAGTAGAAGGATCTGGTTTCATGCATGATTGAGCTCTATTTACATTATACTCCCTAAAAAGCAGTCGAGGAGCTAAGTAGCTTCTAAGGAAACAACTCCCCCACCAGGTCTGAATAATGAGACCAGCTGCAGTTGGAATGTTTTCTGTTTTGAGGAGATCCTTGGTGTCAATACTGTCATATGGGCTCCTATTATCCATGCTTAGACCAGAGAAAAATATTTCTGAAAAGTTTTTCTGTGAACACATCTTTTCAAGCTTTAATGAGGGAGAATTCCAGTGTTCCTAGTGTAGGATTCATCTTTTAAAAACAGTGTAATTGAGCTGGGTAGAAATAAGTTTTAAAAATAATTTCCAAGAAGACAAGACTACCAGCAACTTAGGACACATTCTACACTATTTGAAATGTCTAGGACTATCTTATCTACTAGGAAAACAATAAGAATTTATGTGTTCCAGGTGGCTAGGAAAAGAACATAAAAAACAATTTAAAATATAGGGTGATAGTTTAAGCATAGGGTAGTAAGCACCCACTGGCACACACTCCATAGTCTCACAATCTTCTTCAACAGGAGATTGCATGCATCCCAGGATCATGAATAGCCTCTGATATACCTATTTTCTATGAATTGGTCTAATCAGTGACCTAATCAAAATTTCAGGCTTCAATAAGAAATTCTGGCCCTGTTTCTCCTTCTTTAATTATGTACTGTGTGAATTTTTTTTTTTTTTTTTGTTTGATTATTCCACAGGGTGCCCAACTTTTTTTTTGTCAAATAGTAATCATTTCTCTATTCACTCTCTCCATACAAATCAGGATTTTTTTAGATGTGTGGCTTAACCTTTACTTGAATTTTTCAAAAATTCTTTACTGCTTTGTTTATTTTTTACTTTGCAGTTATTTCATATTTCAAATCACATTTTTTCTTTGAATATTTCTACAGACAAACACTACTAATTCCTTTCAAGAACAAAAGCCCAGAAAAATTGTAAAATTAGAGGTTTGGGTGAGTTGCATAGTTTACAAAGTTTATTTTATTCACAGTTGATTTCTTTGTAATTTATAGTAATATATTTCTCTTTTTGATCTTCACCAATGTTTGACTATATATATTCAGAAATCCATGATTCTGAGGTGCTAATGTTTTTCTAAGTAGTGATAGTTTAGGAACTATTTTTTGTGCATATGTACAATTACTTTGTTGAAAAATAGTGAACACCAAGTTTGTGGGGTTGTCCAAACCCCCTAACTTCCCCCCAAATGCTTTTTTTTTTTCTTTATTTTAAATTAATTCACTTGTCTCTCAATATCAGGAAATTCTTCCAGATCTTGTGTTTTGTTTCTTCCGAAACACACTATACCAGCAAATTTCAGTACTCACTAATCACTTTTTTTTCTCAATAATTTATGTAAAAGGAGTAATAGGAATTGCAGTAGAAATAGATGTATTTGTTTGTAGTCAAAATATTTCTTTCTTTTTTTAAGTAAAAAAAAAAAAATCCCTTTTACTTATAAAGCAATTTAGAATTAATTTGGTGGTGGCAAAGTTTTCTACCATCCCTGGTTGATTTGTATTTTTATATGTGTATCTAATCTATAATTTAAATTTAAGCACTATAAGAAAAAAAAATTCTAATAAAACCTTCATGGAAACAATAAATTGAAGGGGTTATGGCAAGCAAGTTTTTGTGCCAAGATACAGAGAGTTTTAAAATTATTAAAAATTAGAGAATTTAATCCTAAATTAAATTTGGTGATATGGTCATGTGTGGTCCTAAGAGGAACAGAATAGGTAACAGACTGCTCTAAAAAAACAGCACTATTCATGCAAACCTAAAGAGGTTTGTCTTCTGTGCATATATCACGCTTGCATAGATAATGTCATTGAATCACATTCTATTTGAAAATTCTAGAATTCTGTATCATGCCGATACTGTACTTTATATAGTGCAAAGTCAATTTCAGTAACATGAAGTAATCTTAAAGCAGCAGAATAAATATTATATTTTCCTCAAAAATAATGGACACATTATTCCTGAACACTCGAGATCACAAAATGATCTTTTCTTCCTGCTATGTAGTTGATACAAAGAACAGGGACCAAAGTAAACAAGAAGAGTTATTATTTGCCATGTTCTCTAAACTCAGAGGAAATAAGATAAAGACGAGATGTTATCGATGTCAGTAACTGTAACAGCACTAATTAAGTTTAACATCCTTAGATATGTTGACTTAGTCTTACTTAAAACTGAACAAACAGATTATGTTTGGCTCAGAAAACAGAAAACTTGTTCTATAATAAAGTAATAAAGAAATCAAAGTAGCAATCTGTTCAGGTGAAAACATTTCAGCAGTCAAGGATTATCAGCCTTAACACAGGCAGCCCAGGAGTACCTGTAAATGTTGTTACTTTTGCTTTTTTCCTGATAGCTATTTTTCTGGCCAAATAAAAAACTGGCAGAGCAGATGGACTTAAATGACTTCCATCTTAGAACTGAATAATGATTACTTGACCTTTTCATCAATCAAAAGTGAAAATTTACATCAGCTCTATTTGCACTGAGGTAATTTTTCACCTGTCTTTAAACAGATTGTATTTCATGTTCATCCAAAATATATCTTATTCAGTCATAAACAGCCATTTCCTGTTTTAAATATTCTCTCTTCATTCCATTAAAAAAATCTCAAACATAAAAAAATGTTGTTGGGGAATATTGATACTCATCACAAAGTTTGATTTCCATTAGCAAAAAAAAAAAACAAAAAAAACACCAAACAATTTCTGCCAAAATGTATAGTATTTTTACTATGTCTTTATAATACAGGACAAAAAAAAGCTGTGTTCTATCTGATAGTGATATTTTTTTTTTAATCTTGCTATATCTAATTGGCTAATGTTGATCAGTGGCACAAAATAAGATTTGATATTGACTGTTTTTTTGAACAGACAGAGAAATTGTGAACTATGAATAATAAAGTATGAATAATGCTCCCTGTTTATAATAATTTATGGACTCTTAAGAATTCCATGTAAAATCTCATAGGATTAACCTAGAGGAGGTAACCATTTTTTCATTCTTGTTGTTATAGTGAGAAAACACAGATCTGAGAAAGAAATTTTATGATAATAAAAATAATGGATAAAAATACCTGATTACCTTAAAATGAAGGATTAAAATGGATGGCTGCCCTAAAATACATGCAGAATATCTTTAGACATCAACACAAAATATGAAGTAAAGGCAGAGATTATTGTACCGACTAATCTGGATGTTAAACTGATATATGTTTGAGACATTTTCATATCCATTCTTCTTTATTCTAAAAGACTCTCTATCTGAGAGGACACATGAAAACAGAGAAAACTCCCTTGCTTAACCACCACAGAGGGGTTTCTTTTACAAAAAGTAATCAGAAATATTAATTTACTTTGACATAAGCCTGGAAAGAAATTGTACTAAGAACGAAGAAATCTTGTGGAAATGGTTTCAAAGAATTTGGATCAAAATGTGCCTTTCTGTAGAAGTAAATCAGAGTGATTGAAATTGGAAGAGACCAGAGCAGGTCATCAGGTCCAACCTATCCTAGAGTGCATTCCACAGGAATTTGTCCAGACAGTTCTTGAATACTTCCAGAGAGAGAGAGGGAGAGAGAGAGATCTACAAGCTCTCTGAGCAATCTCTTCCAGTGTGTGGTCACCTGCACAATATAGTTCTTCCTCATATTCAGATGGAACCTCCTGAAACACAGGAGGGTTTTCCTATTATTTTATTAAGTTTAACATCCTTAGAAATGTTGACTTAGTCTTACTTTAAACAAACACATTATGCTTGGCTCAGAAAACAGACAACTTGTTTTGTAATAAAGTAATAAAGAAATTAAAGCAGCAATCTGTTCAGGTGAAAACATTTCAGCAGTCAAGGATTATCAGCCTTAACACAGGCAGCCCAGGAGTACCTGTAAGGGTACTCATTCCTAGTCTTTGACAACTGATGTATTTTTATGCCCTGCCAATAAGTTTTTACTGAAAAATACAGCAAATCTCCCCCCACCCTCAGCAACTGAACTATATTTTACATCACGTTGCAAGATTACTATATTTATTTAATTTCAGTGGCTGGTCATATTTCAAGTTTTCAATTCAAGCATATAACACAAATAATCAGATGTTTATTACAAGTCTTGTTGATAAATTGCATCGATAAAAGAAATTCCTAATTAGAAAGGAATGAGTCTGAAGATTAAAAATTAACTATTGCCATATATAAAAAACAGATAAAAACTTGTGTTTAATAACAGACTCTATGAAGTCAGAAAGATGGGTGTCACTTGGTCATCTTGGCTTGCTCTCAGGTCAACAAAGCTGTAGATTTTTCTTGGGTGCTGTCTTGCACATATAGCCACCGCTGAATTTGTAGAAAAGGATTCAATATTTCTGCTTGCTGATCCCTCCTCACCCTGAGAACCATGGTATTGCTACAAGAGAGAAGGTGACACCCCCCAGTGCCTCCTGGGTTTTACTCAGACCTCAGCACTGCAGCCAAGAGCAGTCTGAAGCAACCTCAGGTAAGTCAGTGGAGATTCACTGACTTGGAAAGATAAATCTCCCAAGTAGAGGATTTCAGGAGGTCTTATATAATTTTCTGAAAGATTAGTTGGAATTGTTTGGGTTTTGTTTTATTCTGAGTTGTTACTTACTTTTCCTTAAAACCTCTGAAGTCTGTGGGTATCCTAGTACCTTTCATCTGGAATCTGAGAAAGAAAATAGTAACCTCCATTAAAGGTTTAGATTGTTTTACTGTATTCCATCTCTAGAATGATTTGAAGAACTCCAAATAAGAAATGTGATACTAGTTTCCTACTTTGTGCATATTTATTCTTTTCACAATTTGAATACATAAAAATTTTATCTTTTCTCTCTTCATCCTTCATAATAAGAGGAACATCTTATAGAATAAATTCAAAACTAGAATATGTAAGTAGTATTGGCTTATTTCAGTTATCACTTTTGGGTCTATCCTATACTTCTTGGACATCCTAGTGGGTCATTCTCTCCATGACAGATTATTTCTTGTGTTACTTTCTTAGTTTGGGAAATAGCAGACTAAATTATTTTAGCCTGTCTATTTTAGATATCAAGTACAGGAGATGTGGAGTTTTGAACACATTATTTTCATCTCTTTTCATCTCTGTATTTGGTTGTGTTCCAAACTGAGGTTGGATATAGTTTGTCCTCTTGATTTATATGCTTTCACATACAAAAAGTTGCAGCTGTATACATAGGGAAAGAATTAGGTCTACTGGGTTATTACTATTCATTGAAACAAAAAAAAGCAGAAGATCTGCTGGTATTGCAGTCTTCCTAATTTAAAACCTGTTACAAGTGGAAGGTAAGATCCATTTATGGACTTTAACTGTATTCTTCTAAGGAATAATCTTACTTTTTGTTTCTGATGTCATTTAGAGGGCAGAACATACTAAAAGAAAATCATGTATTTCATTCCTTCAAATAAGCAGAATTACCTTTTAATGAAATTTGAAGTATGTTTTTCATTGTTTCATGTTGTACAGTTTTCATCATGTGACTCAACAGTGAGAATAGAATTGTTACTAATGGAGAGATACACATGATAGCTCTACTTAAAATGTAAAGTCATAAAACTTAAAAATCCTGTTGAAGTGTTAGTTTTACTTGAAACATGTCATAGAAGATCATGTGCTAGAATCATACCACCTTAGTTCTATAAATGAATTGTGAAAACTTACATTTTTGGGGAATTGGGAAAATACTATTAATTTCCTTTTATTTTTCCTATCTTAATGGCTAAATCTCCACCCTGTCACTTTGCTTTAAAGAATAAATAATGATATTATAGTTTTCATATGTGAGGGGAAAAGTAAGTGGAATAGTCTCTAAGGTCAGGCTAATGCAGAAGAAGGAATAACCAAAGCACAGTTGACAACTAAGCAGGAAAACATGCTTTAGCCATAAGTCAAATCAAATTGCCAAAAAAAGAAAACCAAATTTGAATAAATAAAAAGAAAGTCTTGCCTATATACACAACCAAGTTATATAAAAATAAATATTCCTTATTTCCCATGAAAGAATAAAAAGTGAAAATGAATTCTTACAATAAAATATCACAGCTGCACACTAATGAACGCATTCCAAAGTGATGACAAATGCACTCCAGGGAATCCTAACACCTTAAGTAAATTTAAAATAAATAAATAAATAACAAAAAGAGAAATGAGAGAAAGAGGAAACATTAATGAGAACTCAAGACAAGCTAGCTCTAAGAATAGCACAATATGATTTACTGAATTTGCTTTCAGTGATTAAAATATAGATGAAAAAGAGTTCCTGCTGTCTTTTTCCATCCCACAAACGACAAAAAATAAGTAAGACTTCAGGAAAATTCAGTCTAAGATGTCTGACTTCATTTCAGATCCCCGAGGAAGTTCTCACAACTTGACATACCACTTTTCAAGTCACATTTTAACTTTAACTAATGAGAAGAGAACTTGTATCTGAATCTAGAAAAAGAAATAATCAATTCTCCATGTATAGGGAACTCATAAGTAATATAAGCATCTTTTCCAACTTTTCCTGTATTTGCTTCAGAAGAGGAATTTTCCCCCAATAAAGTCTGTGAAAGAAATAATGTAACAATCATCTGTAAACAATTAATATGACAGTAGGAAACTGACTAACCAAGAACACAATACCAGACTGTTGAATTACTTTATCTGGTGATTTTAACTATGTTTTTGAAACAACCACATGGTAATATCACAACATACAGACAGTGAGATCATTAATTTATGTCCTACAATAACGAAAAAAAAAGGGTTTTGCTATCTAAGACAATAAGAGAAAACCCCAAAATTTTTCCCAATCATTAAGATAAAAAAGATTAAAAAATAATAATGTTATTTATAACTTGATTGAATGCATATTAAAATTGGTAGTTATCAAGATTTAGGTAGAATTTATTTCTCTGTCTAATCTGCCTTTTTTTCTGGTCCATATTATATGAAAGATAAGAAGTTTCACATATAATTTTGTAACTCTGAAGTGTTAGATTGGATAATGCTTAGATAGATTTGATAATATTAGATAACCCTAATATTAAAAAAAAAAAA
>VXBN01003438.1:62471-92900 GCA_013397395.1 Sinosuthora webbiana | reverse complement strand
AAAAAAAAAAAAACCAAACCAAAACAAAAAGTTAGCCAATAATAAAACTGTAACAAAAGGATAGTGTTGATATTTTTTCCTTTATACTGGGTTTAATTGTGTAAATTCTTGAACAATTCTGGTCAGAAACAAATATCTTTGCTGTTCTGCTTTGAGAACAGTGTAAACAAAAGTAGAGAAAACCCTTCTCAAATGAAAGAAAATCTCTTTAGATATCTGACATCAAGTATTTGACTGTGCTTGTAATCACTTCTACTGAAACTAATAAGACCATGCTCTGTATCTCGCCATAAATAAACAAATAAATAAATAAAAAGTAAATAAATAAAAGAAGGGGAAAGGGCATGGCTGAGTAGATTTGGGTTTAAGAACCATTGTCAACATGCAAACAAAGCTATGTACTTCTATATTTAACTTTGCCTTTTCTACTGAACAACAGTAGCTTTGGACAGTATTACTTCTTAGGGAAAGATTAGGGTAAGAGGCTTAGTTACCATGGCTATAGTATTTAGTATACATATTTGATGAGATTTCCTATGTATTTCCTCTTATCTTACCACTTTAATGTTATCATTTTATTTCTGCTGTAGAAAGGAAAATAAGTAACTGCCAAAAATTGCAACACTTTTAAAGCAGAATATAGGCTCCCATTCAAAAAAATTGCCAAGTTTTCTGTGTTTATGTCTCATAAACCTTTAGCTTAACAGGCAATGAAAGGAAGAATAAGGAAAAAATGTCTTCTATTTCTTGCATAGACATATTGAACCTGAGAGTAAAAGTATGGAACATAGCTAAAGATGGAATATCCTCATCTTCTGTTGTCAAAAAGGCCTTCTATCATCTATTGTACTCACAGGGCTGACAGCAGTAGCTTTCAGGTATTGAAGTGAAGAGTAGATTTAAGTCTTTGGTTCAATAAGTAGCCTTGTTCATATACCACATCCTGTACTATTGAGAAGAACGTCAGATAGGGATTCTCCTTTGCAATGCACCATAGATATTGTGTATAAATGGTTATCACTATAAATCCTTAAAACAAACAAACAGATAATCCAAACCCCCAAAACAAACTGGCAAAAAACACAACAAAAACTCATTTAAAGCTGCCTTAGCTCAAACATTGAATAAAATCACAACTTTGTTTTCGGATTCTGTACATGAGTGGTCTCGTTTCTTCTGATATTAGATGAGATATCAACAAGAAGTTTTTGTTGCAGAACTGTAATTGTCCATTTCAGAGTGATATTGAACTGAACTTTTTTCCAAAACCCTAGTCAGCTGTTATATGCTTGAAATATTTCTATTTTAAATGCTTTATTATTGTTGTTGTTATTATTATTATTATTATTATTTCTTTTAATGTATTGAATAGAATAATTGAAAGAGGTAACATTTTTTACATTTTTGAGGATTGGTCTTTTACATTCATAAATAAGGAACTTTCAGTTATACTGTCTCTTTAGTTCATTTACTTTCCTTTGAAAGAACATAGCTACATTTGATTGATACAAAAGAGGAGTGAGAACTTTATAATGAGGGTTCTATAATTTTTGTATTGGTTTTGAAGGAACCTTTTCCAAGGCAGAAAGAAATGAGACCCTGTGGGAGATGTATGAAAATCTCCAACTTCAGTTCCCAGAAGTAGTTTTATCATTATATTTGTACCAGTGGAGAAAGAGAAACATCCACAGCTTTATGAACCCCTTATACTGAAAAACTATAAGTAGAACAAATGAAAAATCATGTATGTGAGAGGTTTCTTTTATTTACATATTGTGTTCTAAACTGCTAGGTGCACTAATGTTTACTTTTCAGGTTTGCCTGAAGGGACAAGAAATGTACTGGGTTTAAAATAGAACGCTTAAAATCTCATAAAAAATATATTAAATACTGAAAGAGTTTTCAGGGGTGAAAAAAGAAAAGCTGTTAAGATTAGATGTAAACAACACTGAAATGCTCAATACAGCAACTCTGGAAAAGCAAATGAAATTAGATCATCCAACTCTGAAAAAATGCCTTGTACTATCATGAGTTTCAATATCTTATAGACTCTGAAATCTATATCAACTATTTTTCTATATAAGTTTCCTAATATAATAATTAACTATAAATTTGAATATTGAATTTCCTCAGTCCTTCAATGACTCTTATATGTTGCTCCTGCATGTAAAAGAAAGTTAATAAAGAAGTATAGAAATAATCAGGTATGTCAAACATGGCCACTTTGCCGAAAGATTACAAGGGAAAAAAATCCAAACATATCTGTGTACTGGATGAAATATAAAACCTGAGAAACCTTATAGTAGGAGCCCTTTTTTACTTCAACCCTTTTTTACTTCAGCTGCAGATTCTAAGTTATGGGGAAGAAACATATTTTACTGTATGACAGTATTCCAGCTGTACAGTGTGTTATTATAAAGTACCAATGGGTAATATGGGACTGATTAATAATTTGGAGTTTCCTTCCAGCTTTGTCTATAAATCAACTAAGAAAATTATACCAAAACTGTCATTAAGTCCTTAGGTTTCTAAAAGTTGTGGCAAAATTAAAGAAAAGTAGAGGACTAATTTCTGCTATATGAGGATTTCAGGATAAAATGAAGTTTGACTTATTCATTAAATTTGCATTTTAAAAGATGTCCATGAGAATGTTCCTATCTGGGATGAACACTAACCTACTTTCTCTTTCAACATGTTAAACTCTGCAAGTCTCTATAAGCTTTGTTGAACTTGGAATTTCAAATGTATAAAAACTGTAAAATTAGAAACAGCGCCCCAGCTCTGTATTAGATTTTATGAATAAGAAATCTTAGAATAAAATAAAATACTCCTCTCCCCCCAAAATCTGAATATTAGAATTGATAAATATTATTGGCAAAATTTGTCAAAAGTTTCATTCTTGGTTTCAGTTTTCATATTCACCTTAGGAAAGAAACTCAATTATGGTTGGTTTAGTAACAAGTCAGTAAGCTAAAACACTGGTTGAACAGTACAAAAAATAAATAAACATCATTCTATATTTGGTTCAAATGGAATTGTTTGTCAACCATCAGGGGTTTTGTTGAGAATACAACAGCCACACTTGGCTGCTGGCCTGAAGTGTCCAATATAGGATGTGGAACTGACAACAATTTAAATGTAAGGTGGACCATTGCATTTCTTGATGATAGGAGATCATGAGTTGTCATAATTCTTTTCCTTAGTCCCCCACCTCATGCACTCTTAATTTATTCTCATACCATATATTGAAACTTTGAATATGTGTCAAAGGTTTCACTACAATGATTCAACTTTCAGACTTTGCATGTAAACTGAGATGATCTACATAACCTGTTTAATACCAAATGAAATAGAAAAATGTGGAAAATTATATTATAGCCAACTGTTTTGCATATGTCCTCAAAGCTACATGTACAATGCATCTAAAGCACAATGCAATGGAATGTGAAGTCTATACATGAGCCAGCAGGGTGTCCGGGTGGCATCTTGGCCTCTGTCAGGAATAGTGCAGCCAGCAGGACCAGGGAAGTGATTGTCCCCTATATTTGGCACTGGTGAGGACACACCTGGAGGGCTGCCTTCACTTCTGGGCCCCTCACTTTAAAAAGGACATTGAGGTGCTGGAATGTGTCCAGAAAAACACAACAAGGTTTGTGATAGGTCTGGGAAACATGTCATATAAGGAGCAGCCAGCTGATGGAGCTGGGTTCATTGCTCTAGAGTAGAGGATGCTCAGGAAGGACCTCATTATGCTCCACAAGTACCTGAAAGGTATGAGTACTGAAGGTTGTAGTGAGGTGGGGGCTGGTCCCTTCTGCTGTGTCTGCAATGACACGACCAGAGGAAATGGTTTTAAGCTGAGATAGGGGAGATTTTGATTTGATATCAGAAAAAAATTCACTGTTATTGTGCTCAGGCATTGGAATATGTTGCCCGGAGAGATGGTGGATCCACCATCCCTGGAGGTGTTTAAGAGGTGTCTGGATCTGTTGCTGGGTCATCCAGTTCAGTGGTTTAGGGTGATACTGCTGGATTTATAGCGGTAGTGCTGGGTTGATTGTTGGACTTTATCATCTTACAGGTCTCCTTCAACCTTGATGATTTTATGATTCCATGAAATACATTTACTCTTACTCATCAATATTTTTAGATCTGCTTCCATTTTACATTAGCAAAATTAAGATGTTTTAATTATTAGGCCATCTCTGTATAATCTGAGATTTTTTGTCTAAAAAGCCCTCTTTCTCATTATGCTGCACATAGTACACTGAGTTTAATAGCAACTCTTTATTTTTTAAATAGCTTTTTCTTTTCAGAAAATATAAATATAAAAGTTTCTATTATATCCTAGATTTTATTTGACCCAGTGTGGCTGAAAGACTAGAACATCAGCGAAATAGAAGTAAAATACACACTTGAGGGAATAAAAAACACTCAACACTTCCACACACTCACTAAAATGTACAGACAGGGAGTGGTGGTGAACGGTGCTGCATCCAGCTGGCAGCCAGTGGTGTACCTCAGGGGTCTGTGTTGGGGCCTGTTTTATTAAATATTTTTATTGATGACATGGATGAGGGTATTGAGTCTTTCATTAGTAAATTTTCAGGTGACACTAAACTGGGAATGTGTGTTGATGTATTGGAAGGGAGAAGAGCTCATCAGAGAGACCTTGGAAGGGTTGGATGGATGGGCAGGGTTCAATAAGATGAAGTTTAATAAGTCCCAGTGCCAAGTTTGGCCACAATAAACCTCTGCAATGTTATAGGCTGGGGATGGTGATGCAGGACAGTGCCTGGGCAGAAAGGGACCTGGGGGTTCTGGTGACAGCAGCTGAACATGAGCCAGCAGTGTGCCCTGGTGGCCAGAAAGGCCAAGGACATCCTGGACTGGATCAGGAATAGTGTGGCCAGCAGGAGCAGGGAGGTCATTATTCCCCTACACTGGGCACTGGTGAGGCCACACCTCGAGTGCTGTGTCCAGTTCTGGCCCCTCAGTTTAGGAATGATGTTGAGACCCTTGAGCATGTCCAGAGGAGGCAGCAAGGCCCTGAGAGGCTTGGAGCACAAGGCCTGTGAGGGATGACTGAGGGAGCTGGGGTTGTTTAGTCAGGAGAAAAGGAGACTCAGAGGTGACCTTATCACTCTCTACAACTTCCTAAAAGGTGGATGTAGTCAGATGGGGGTTGGTCTCTCTCCAGGCAGCAACTGACAGAAGAGGAGGACACAGTCTTAAGCTGCACCAAGGGAAATATAGGCTGGATAGTAGGAAAAAGTTTTTTAACAGAAAGGGTAATAAAATACTGGAATGGTCTACCTGGGGTGGTGGTGGATTCACAATCTCTGGATGTGTTTAAGAAAAGACCGGATGTGGCACTTGGTGCTATGGTTTAGTTGAGGTTAGGGTTGGGTTGGACTTGATGATCTTGGAGGTCACTTCCAACCTAATGATTCTGTGATTCTGTGATATTTCTATCTAGTGCTTAATCCACAGTATCAGAGAAACAGCAACAAAACCTATAATATTACTTTAGTTATTTTCCTGTCAGAAACTTTACTCCTGAAGCAAACTGGCTGTAGTAATTAGATGGAATCTTTTTATCTTGAGAAAGATCCTTTACCTGGTTTCAAGCAAATTATATTAATACTTTTCCTCTGTTCCCTTGTTCTGTACAGAGCCTCACTCATGGGAGACTGTCCTCCATGAGTTTCTCCAATGTATTTCCTATGGGCTGCATTTGTTTATGAACTGCTGCAGCATGAGTCCCCCAGAGGGTCACAAGTCCTGCCAGCAAGCCTGCTCCGTGGTGGGCTCCTGTCTCCACAGGGCCACAGGTCCTTCCAGGAGCCTGCTCCAAGGTGAGTTTCCCACAAGTTCACAGCCCCCTTTGGGAACATCCTTCTGCTGTGGTGGAAACTCCAGGGCCTGCAGTGGTTCTCTGCTCCACTGCACACGTTCATGGGCGGCAGGGGCACAGCTGCCACTCCGTGGTGTGTATATCAGGCTGGAGGGGAATCTCTGCTCTGGGGCCTGGGGAACCTCCTTCCCCTCCTTTCTCACTGATCTTGGTCTCGCAGAGTTGTTTCTCTCACATATTCTCTGTCTCCAGATGTGCTATCCCTGAGGCTCCACCACTAATCCTTGATCTACAGCAGATCTGTCTTGCAGTCAACTAGCATTGGCCCTGCTGTACATAAGAGAAGCTTCCAGCAGTTTCTCACAAATACCAACTTTCATGTCATCCACTACCAAAACCTTGCCATGGAAACCCAATAAACTTTCAAACAGTTAACCATTTTTATCACACTTTTGTCTGTAAAAATCATTTTTAATCGCTTTATTAGAACTTCATAAGAATTATTTTTAGGAAACATTACTAAATTACTGCTTATTCACTCTATCTAGAAATATCCTGAGTTCCCTAGAGTAGAATTTTCCTCTTTTTTAATCTGATGAGAATGTGTAGTTGGGTAAAAGGTGATTTTCACAGATACTAGAAATCTCTTACTCTCTCATTGGTGATGAATCACACTATGAGGAAGACCTGAAGAATTGCAATTTATACAGAGTGAGAAAAGCAGAGAAAGGTTAGAAGCAACATGAATTTAAACACAAGAAATGTTCAAGTCTATAAAAAGAAATACTCATGTCTTGAAAGTGCATGAATCGCCAAAGGGAAAAATTCAAGCTATGTCAGAATATGCCCTATATTCTGTATATTCTTTGAGTGGTCAGACATAGGAACAAATAAAAGAGAAAAAGAGAGAGGGGGAAAAAGTGTTCTTTTTTGTTTGCTTGCAGCTGTAATACCTGGCATAATAAAGCCATGGTACTAGATCACCTTAAATGGAGTTCACTAACATTAAGATTAAAAAAATTAATTTATTATTTCAAGTGTCATTTTATTCTGTGTATTGGTTTTGCATGGCTTGGTTTTAGTTGGGGGGGTGGCTTCTGTGAGAAGCTACTAGAAGCTTCCATCATATCTAGCAGAGCCAGTCCTTGGTGGCTCAAAACATAGACGTGGCACTGGCTGAGACTGGGCCAATTAGAAATGGTAGTAAAACTTCTGTGACAACGGATTTAAGAAGGAAGAAAAACAAAAGAAGTTGTTGTCCAGTTTTAATCACAGCCAGAGTAGAGTGGAGTGAGAATATGTGAAAGGAACAGCTCTGCAGCAACCAAGGTCAGTGGAGAAGGAGAGGCAGGAGGTGTTCCAGGTGCTGGAGCTGAGATTTCTTTGCAGCCCGTGGTACAGCCAATGGTGAGGTGGCTGCACCCCTGCAGCTCATGGAGGGCCATGGGGATGCAGAGATCCACCTGCAGCCCATGGAGGAGTCAGTCCACTCCAGAGCAGGTGGATGCCTGGAGGAGGCTGTGACCCTGTGGGACACTCATGGAGAGAGGGGCCCTGCTGCCCTGTTGGAGCAGCCTGTCCTCAAAGGACTGCACCCCATGGAGGAGTGGCCCACACTGAGCAGTTTGAGGAGGACTGTTGTTCGTTAGATGGACTCACATTGGAGAAGTTCATGGAGAACTGTCTCCTGTGGGAGGGACCCCGCTGTGCAGCAGGGGAAGGACCAGTCTCCCTGAGCAGCAGGAGAAGCCTTGGGTGATGAACTGACAAAAACCCCCATTCCCTGCCTCATTATTCTGCTGGGGTATGAGGTAGAGCTGGAAGGAGGGAGGGGTGAGGGGAAAGTGTTTTCAGGAGTTTATTTTACTTCTCATTATCCTGCTCTGATTTTGTTAGTGTAATAAATTCACTTCACGTCTCTTAAGTTGAGCCTATTTTGCCCCTGAGAGTATTTGATGAGTGATCTCTCCTGGTCCTTGTCTCAACCCATTAACATTAAATTCATTAAATTTTGTCTCCTCTGCCCAGCTGCAGAGGGGAGTGAGTTAGTGGCTTTCATGGGTGCCTGGCATTTGGTCAGTGTCAACCCATGGCACTTGGTTTCATTAATATGCAACAAATTCAGTATCAGACCATGAAAATCATAAAATATCATGTAAAACTGGTTTTACAACTACATTCTGAAACTTCCCTTTATGTTTATAATTTGCCAGCTGGTTTTTTTTGTGTTTTTTTTTTTTTTTTCTTGTAGTGCTTCAATAAATCAAAAACCTCTTTGGCTGAATGAGTTTTTAGGTAAGCAGGAAGAAAAAAAACACAAACAATCTGGAAACAATGGCAGCTCAGTGCTGGTAATAAGAACAACCTGTTCTTGGCAAAGTCAGAATCATGTTTTTTTTCATTGTTTAGAATGATTCATCTAAGTTTTCTAATACTTAGGATATCAGCTGGATTTACTTGGATTTACCTCTTTTATAGGGGTGAATGCTTGCCTACACAAAACAAAATTTCATTTTGCCTCTGGATAACTGTGTCTTAGTATATTTCTTCAAAAGCTGAAAAACTTTTGACTGAATTTAACAAACCAAGTCATTATTTTGAGATTGTTGCTAACATCTCCAACCTTCTCCAAATCTACACGGAATAATCAACGAGCAAGGAGACAAGTGGAGCAAAACTACTTTATGAAATAGAAGTTCTGTATCATCGACCCTAAGACGCTTTTTTTCCTACCACACAGACTGGAGAAAAAGAGAGCTAATTCTCCTTTCAGTTTTTTGTTTGTTCCTTTGTTTGTTTGCTTTTCTGCATGCCTGGGTTTTTTAAGAAAAGAAGCTAGAACTGTAAGGAGACAGTGTACCCAATTTTTTGAGGCAACCAAGATGTTTCTGGGGATCTGAAACTGGCATAAGGATCTGCATGGACACAATCTTTTAGATCTTGCCATCCTTCCCCTCAATTTTTTCATTATAGTATCTCCCTTACTGGGAGTGAAATTCACTCAAGATGTCCTGGAAAGGCAGGTGTAGCATGCAATTTCAGAAGCATATCTAATACAAACGGAAAAGCAAGCACAGGCCTAGCAGTACTTCTGCAATTAATACATGTTGTGGGAAATGTCCCTGTAATGGCATTATGGAGGTTACAGCATGGAGAAGCATGATTGGATTTCTTTGAGCACTAATGCAAGAATATAGTCTGTAATAGTTGTCTGCATATCCTAATACAGTATATGCAACCATCCAAGTGGCACATACGTTGTTGTGATGAATTGTAATATTATAATCAAAACTAAGGAATGTCACATTCCACTGGTAAGTTTGCCTTGCTAGTTGGAAATCTCTGGATGTATGTGGCTTACATCGGGTTTGCACCATATTCAGATGGGCAAATTCAGATAGAAATATTTTATCCTTCAACTTCAAAACATGTCCTCTGCTTATCAGTATCAATTTAAAGCTCAAGATTCTTCTTGCTTGATTTTCTCTTGCAATATAGGAGCAAAATTGGCATCTTTACTGGCAGGCTCTGAAAAATGAAGTGATTATAGTCTTGACAGAGCATCGTGGAAAATGTTGAGCTTTCTGTTGCTGATGTGGGAGATTTTGTGCTCTGAGACTACAAATCAGCATGCTTTAAAATCAGTCTCTTCACTCCAAAATGGCACTTCACACCATCTAACTACATTATAAAGATAGCTCTATTAAACACCAAATTATTATTCACAAGAAGTAGAAGATATTATACAGAAATCTTTCAATAACATATTTTACAACAATCATTTACTTCTAATCATCTTCTTGAAAAGATTTTCAGATACTTATCTATAAAAAAATAAATTGTAAAACTTGAAAACAAAAAATTCTGTCAGTCATTCTCAATCATATAATGTAGCCAGTGATGAGGTAATACTTTTATATGAGTGCAGGAAATTTTTCTAGTGTTTCTTATAAAGGGAAAAGTAAATGAATGAAGGAAAGAAGATTAGAGAATGTATATAAAGTCATTTTAGATTGCTCTATGGGAAGGACTATCAAAACAAACTGGAAATAACAGCAGTTTAAATGTTAAGATTTAATATGATCATAATATCGGTTTTGAAATGAATAACTATTATGCTATAAGTCAGAACTAAAAAAAATTATTAGAATGTATATATGTATATACAGATGTATGATAATCAAAAAACAGAGATACCAAGTAGTCAATATGAAAGCTTGGATATATTTTTTTGTTTTCTATGTGACAGATCTGCCAGGAAGATTTTGGAGTTCTCAGTTATAGTCTTTACAAATACAGAATACAGGAAAAGTAAAATAGCCTTTTAGCCTGGCTAACATTTATTTGCTGAAAAAGAAGAAATGCAGACTGTCACTTATTATTAGGTCATGTTGACTGGTTAGATGTGTTTTTAGAGAGTATTTAGACATTTTGATAAGAGATTCTCAAGATACGTTGCATCATTCCAAGGAAAGTATTTTCTGTTCTTTGTACCTAAACTGGTACAAAACTCTTGGTATCTTCTAGGACAAGAAAAAATGGCCTCAAGTTGTACCAGCGGAGGTTTGGATTGGACATTATGAAAGAATTCTCCCCTGAAAGGGTTGCCAAGGCCTAGAACAGGCTGCCAAGGGAAGTGGTTGAGTCACCATCCCTGGAGGTATGTAAAGGCTTTCAGTGGTGGACTTGGCAATGCTGGGTTAATGGCTGGACTTGATGAGGCTAAAGGTCTTTTCCAACCTAAATCATTCATGATTCAATGATCTCATCTGGAAGTATAACTTATTGGCATAATAGCACTGAAAAATTTAGTTTTCTTGCTAGAGATCTCCTAGGAAACTTGACAGCACCTGCTGTGCTATAGATCTGCCCGAGAAAAATGTCAATTCTAACATGGTGCTGCAATAAAAAAACAAGGTAGCCATAGTCCCTGAAGCCCAAGAAGCCAAAAAAACCAAATTACTTTTTAGATGTCTTCAGACAATGAGAGTTACAACACCATTAGATTACTTAGTAATTATCATTAAAAGAAAACAACAAAACCATTTGTTAGGTTACATCAGGTTATTGTCATCAATGATCATAATAATACATTTAATTTACATTGGCCATTATTTTTTAAACAAATCTCCTGCTTTATGGAGTCATTTCCTGGATGGATCAATACAGTAAAGATAGAGAAATAAATACTGCTTTTTATATTATCATTACTCAAATGATTATTTTCCGAATTTCAAGAGCATACCAGCTACTAAGAATAATTTAAACTCTTGTATCAATGTTCTACTTTATTCAGTTTTGCATTAAAATATTAGTTCAAATACATGTGAAAATTTTAAAGTCCCAAAGTTTTGTTGGATTTTGCTTGGATTGCCACTTCTTGGAGTCATCAATCTCAGGTGTTACCAACCAGAGTCCCCAGCTTCCCCCTCTATTCATCTATATGTATCTTCCCCAATTTCACACACTTCTCCACCTCCAGGATCTTTTCTTCAGCCAGTAGTTTTACCACTTTCTTTCTAGGACCCCTCTTTCCCTCTTTTTGGTGAACATTTCTCTTCAGCTTTTTTCCCTGGTTTTCCCAATCTAGCCAGGCAGTTTTTATGTGCATTGACACAATGTATGATCAGTTTTCCAAGTGGTGTTTCTGATTCATGTATTTTCATTATTTGAAGGATTCAGGAAAAGATAGTTGATTTGTCATTATTTATAAAGTTTATTCTAAACCTAGAGTTTGTGATTTTTAATCTCTGAAAGGAGACAAGTCCTGCACCTAGGGAGGAGCACCCCTATACACCAATATCTGCTGGGTGGAGCTGTATGGAAAGCAGAATGTCAGAAAAAGACCTTGAGCTTCCAGTGAACACCATGCTAAACATGAGAAAGCAAAGTAGGCTTGCAACCAAGAAGACTCATGGGATCCTGGGCTCTGTTAAGAAGTGTTGCCAATGGGTTCAGTGAGGTGATCCTTTCCCTGTTCTCGGTACAGGCGAGGACACACCAGGAATACTGTGCTCATTCTTGGCTCCTCAGTACAAGACAGGCCCATAGGAGAGAGTCAAACTGATGCCTTGGGAAGGCTGACCTGAAACAGAGACTGGACAGAGCTAGAGAATAAAGTAGATATTTATTGAAAGGCCTCCAGGATCCACCATGGGCAGGACAGGGCCTTGTTGCGGTGCATTTAATTAATAATAGTGCAGTCTAAATTACCCCCTGCCCTGCTAACCCTTTTGGTTTTTCCCTGGTGGTGGGTGGGCCAACCATTCTGTGTCCCTGTCCAGAAACCTGAAACATTCTGGGTGGGAAGGGCTAACATGAATGGCAAAGCCTGTAGCTCAACCCTGTATCATGTATCAGATGTCCTGTGTATTGTCCTTCTGTCTTGGTCACTCCCTCCTTACCTGGTATTGGTTATGGCTTACCCTTGCCCCTCCCCATGCTCCTGATACAAAAGCTGAAACCTGAGCCCCAGAGAGACTCTCTCCGGCTCTTTCTCTGGAGCAATAAACATCTACCATCAACCCACATGAGAGTCACTCTTTCTTCTTCCACGCCAATCCACGCTTCAGCCTGAGGTTCAGACCCTCCTAACCCAAGGATACAAACCTTCTATTTGGGCCGGTGATTCCAGACACCACCATAAGGGATGTTGGGGAGTTTCCCTCTTTTGAGGTAGTCAGAAGCCATCTGGACATGATCCTGCACAATCAGCTCTACATGGTCTTGCTTTAGATGAGGAGTTGGAAAGGATGACCTTCAGATGTCCCTTCCAGCATCACTATTGTGTGGGTCTGTGATTCTGTAACTTCACATAATGGCTCTGTGTCTAAAGGTTATTCTATTTTAATTTCAAAAAAAGAAAAGGAATGTTATTGCATTTTATATTAAAAAAAATCAAAAGGAGAATAAAAATACTGCAGAAAACAATTTGGAAGCCTTAGGGACACAAATAGCAAGGAATTTTTTTTTTTTTTTTTTAGGTTTACTCATTCTTGCAAAGTTTTTGAAAAATTTTCTAATTTAAAATGAAATAATTTTCATTTTAAATTAGAAACCTCTGAGATTAAAGGAGGATATTTTAGCTTCCCTGATGTCCAAACTTGTTTCAAGAATCTCAGAATTTATTTTTAGATTTTGGAAAGAGCTATGTAGCATTAAAGAGAGAGACTGAGTGAGAATATTAGGATTGTTTAAATAATTACACCTGATTAAGTCAGAGGATGAAAAATTTTCAAAAACTTACCCTTCATGTTGGAAGGAAAACAAACAAATCAAAGTCTCATGTATACAGCTTTGGAGAGATCAAAGTGAAGTGTCTACTCTGAAGTACATTTCATTTTTGACAGACACTGTAAGAAATAGGAGCCAATGAACAAGACTCTGCCTTCAGCACACCTTAGCTGCTATGCTTGACATGGTGAGGTAGGGTATGAAACTGTAGCTTCAGTTTTAAAATAGACTTTTGACTCTGTGTGACAAGTATTAGAAATGATCCCTGAACACTGAATTACTTGCATAATTAATAATTCTAAGGAGAAATTTTATCCTACAGGCAAAGTCTCTCTGATTGAGAAGCTCCCATGGAATTCAATATTTTGATAATTCAGTGTATTCTAACAAATAACATTTTCTTTGCAAAGTTTCCAACTACCTACCTAAAAGTTACACAGGAGATTTATTTTTTTATTGGCTCCAGAAAAATCTAAACACAAAAATTCAAGAACTGTTTGAATTCAAGCATTTTCATCCTATATTTTTGTACTTGAAAGAAAGCTTAGTCAAAAGTCTAGAAAGGCCATAATAATAAAAATTACCTAAAAAGAAGACAGGAGTTTTTGTCAGCCTCATGAATCATAACTTTGGAGAAAATAAGGTGGAATTTAGATCTGTATTTTATTTGTGTATTTCTTTTTACTGATCTGGAATTTTATTTTTTATTTTCATCTTATTGACTATAAAAAGTAGTCTTGTATGTGTAAATTTATATAATGCTTGCAAATTTTGACACAATAGTAAAGTAGGGTATGCGAATGCACTTAGGAAGAATGAAGATGCACACAACACATAACCATGGAGGATATTTTTAAAATAGCTCTCAGAGTAGCCTTTTTTGTTCCATTTGCATGTCTTTTTTAGACACTGAGAAATTCCTTCCCACTTTTAAGAGGGAGGTTGGGCCTATGGCCATCCTATCCTGAGACAACAGATCCAGACAGGAAATTCTTTACCAGACATAAATTATTTCACGCCTTCTTACTTCATAAAATAAGAAGAACACTGACATCTCTTCAGGAAAAGAAGCAGCATCTTTCTGCAGAAATGTAGAAATGAGGCAATTCTTTGCTGCATGAACATTTATAGTCTGGAAAGTCAATGAGTTAGAGTTTCATGAAGTTGTAAATTGACTTGCATTCAATATTCTGATTTTTTAAAAGGAAGAATCAGACGTTGAAAAGTCTATAAAGATGGCTCATTACTATTAATTTCTTAAAATACA
This sequence comes from Sinosuthora webbiana, assembly GCA_013397395.1. Classification (NCBI taxonomy): domain Eukaryota; kingdom Metazoa; phylum Chordata; class Aves; order Passeriformes; family Sylviidae; genus Sinosuthora; species Sinosuthora webbiana. Next base: position 78,543 of record VXBN01003438.1, on the reverse strand, counting down.
AAAGTTTCCTTTGAAGAATATTACTTGAAGAGTTTTAAAATATTTCATTTCACTTGCTTCATTCATATTTATCTATCATTTATTTCTTCATACATGCATCGTCTTCCTGTAGAGATATTTATAGAAGACGATAGATGGCACAGATCACACTGCAAGGTTTTTGCTACTTCAGGGATGAGTAACAGATGAATTCTGAAAGTGCAATTGCAACATTTTTTATAAAAATCAACAGAAGGCTTCAACTGTCAGTTGCTGAGCTACAGGATTTAGTAGAATGGGTTAGGGGCCATCATCTGCTGACAGGTCATAGCACATTTCCTCTTCAGTTGCCAATATATTTTAGAGCTTTTATGTCTGTAGCATCTTCTGCAGAGTTGTCAAAACAATGCTAATGCCTGAGCACAGCTCAGGTCAGGTAATCTCTACCTCTCATCTTTGTCAAATGAGCCATATACTCTGGCACAGATAAGAGATGTTGAAAAACTAAACCATAAAAATTCAGACGTGTGATTGGTATTTCTGAAGTGCCTCACTACCATCAACATAACAGGAGCTCCTCCAGGCTGATCAGTTCTCAGCACGCTGTTACCACTACAGTGTAAAGGCAAAGCTTCCAGGTAAAATAATCCTGAAGCTCTTTTTCTGACACAGTTAAGCTGTACTTCCAAACAAGAACCAAAGGAGTAGAACAAATCTTCACTTTTCTGTTGCTGTAATTTCCCACTCTCCCAGCCTTTTACAGCTTTACTTTCAGGTAAATTCATTCCTGTGTTACATAAGAATGTTTGAGTTCAGCTTCCACGCAAGATTCTCCAATTACCTTCTGAAAGTGATCAGAATATGCGACCATCTTAGCAACCTGAAAAATAATTTCTGTGCTTCTGAAACAATTAATTACTTTCACAGAACTGTTCTTTATACGTGACAGGGAATCAAGAATGATTTAACAGTAATCTCATTGGACAATGTTGTATGACTCAGGTAAAAGAAGAGTATGTAAGAAGTAAATAGGAAGGAAGGAAGGAAGGAAAGAAGGAAGGAAGGAAGGAAGGAAGGAAGGAAGGAAGGAAGGAAGGAAGGAAGGAAAAGAGTAGAAAGTAAGAAACAAACATAGAAGGAAGGAAGAAAGAAGAAGGAAAGTATGAATGAAAGAATGAAAAAAAAAAAACAAAAAAAACAAAAAAAAACCAAACAAATAAGGAAAGAGACCAAGAAACAAAGAATAAAGAAACATTCATAAGCAATCATTTTAAGAGCTCATAAATTTGTGGTGGCATTCCAATATCTGTTGATATTTAGTAAAATATTTTTTTAGGATGTGCGTGTATCTATGATAATGCATGTATTTCTCTACAAATTTCTTCAGCTTCTCTTTTTTTCATAAAATAATTGTGTGAATTCCCCACGTGAGGATTTGAAAAGTTATTTTGAATATAAATTCAAAATATTATAATAAATATTCAAAATTATTATAATCAATATATGTGTGTGTGTATACAATTTTTGTAAATTGCAGTCCATGGTAATCATAAGAAATAGATATTATGAATCTAAATTTCATTTTTCCATACATAGTCACACATATATGTGCATATATATAAGCTCATGGAAGATTGTGTTTTGTCTAAATGTAAATCCGTAAAATGTTTCCATTATAGTAGGGCTAAGTTATCTGCTGAAAGGCAGTTTCAATTAATTTTTTTTAGTGGAGTTCTAATTCATTATCTTATTACTGACTTCCTTGAAGAATAAAATCAGTTGCTAAAGCCTGATTAAAACATAAGGAGAAATGATAAATTTTGAATGAATACATTGTTCAGGATGTTTATGTTCTTTCAAAGTTAATGAAGGAAAATCAATCCTAGTTCCATTGTTGAGCAGCTATTTTCCACCCCCAACTGAGTAGCAAATAGTTTAGTCAGAAATAATACAAAAACCAAGAATATTTTTAAGTGTTGAATCCAACAAGTAGATTTTCAATTTAGCCCCAAATCTAGAGAGTGATATTTTACAATAGAAAGAAAAAAACTTCACCCCAGGGCTAGAAATCTCCAGAAACAAGGGAGAAAGACATGGGTTCAGGACTAAAAGGTCAAGAGAATGGATACTGACAGTCTTAACAGCTGGGTTGGATTTCTCAGTTGAATATTACAGCCCCAATTTATATGACATTTGGTGGCATTTTTTAGTTTGCTTTTCTTGAAAGACTAAACTGACTCTTTAAATTAAAAGTATAAATTAGAAATGCATATTAATATTAAGTATCAGCTATTCTGTTGTCCATTTATGTGGAACAAGAAAAAAATGTTTAACCTCTTTGAATAGCTCATGAGACTAGAGCAGGTTAAAAAATTTATACAGAAATGCAATATTTCAGGGAAATATTATATTATTTTCCCAGGCTCCTACAACTCATTTTACAAATTTCTGCTGCTCCCCATCTGCTGAGTTGTTTGTCTCTCCAACCCCATGCACACCACAGCTGTTCTTGCTGTGAACCAGCCAGAAAGACCACAGCACTGGTGAGAAAAGCAGCAGAGGTCCTAGGGAGGAGCGTTCCCAGGTGTCAGGGCATGAGCTTGACCAGGTTTGCAGGCCAATATTTAGTTAAATGCATTTCAGAAGTGAAAATTTCAAGGCTTCTTTAGCTGCTCTCTCTTTTTTCCTCCTGATCTGCAGATCTGACCAAACATCTCCTGTAGGAACGCATTTCCCACACCCAGCAAGTATTTTCCATACAGGGAAAAGTTTAAGAATCACCCCTTGCATTTCTTATCAGGTAAAGAACCCAGAAACTTCTTCGCTGTTCTAACAGTGATTGGTTCAGTGCCAAGAGAGAAGCACCTCTTGAACCTTTTCACTGTTTTTCAAATCCTGTACCTATTGGCAGCAACCCGAATTGTCCCTCCTTAAACATTCAGTGTTTAGGAAGGGGCACAAAGGAACTAAAGGGATTTTTGGAGTGTTTCTAGCAGAGTGTCAGAGGTTTCTTGGACACCTGTGCACAGCTTTTCTTTTGTTTTCTGTGATGATTGTTACTTTTCATTTATTAAACCTTTTACTTTACAAAACACCTCTGAAGAGCAGTCTTGCTCAGATTATTTTAGGCCAATCTGCAAGGGCTGGACCCTCAGAGATTGATACATTTACAGGTGGCTCATAACACTCTGGCCACATGTTAAACTCTATGAATCTCCCAAGCTTTCTGGATGGCTAGAGCTACTCCCTTCTGATGTGGCTGTTCACCTCACTGCCAGGCTCATTGGACTACTGACATCCCAAAAAGGGAGAAGTAGTTTTCCTGGAAGCAGCTATATTCTGTTATCAGCTCTAGAAACTACTGTCCAGTGCTCCCCTTGCTGACTCACAGAGCTCACTTAGCTAATGTGCTGGTTTGCAGAAACCTTGTGAGGAAGCACTTCATTAAAGAACAGCTGGAGAAATTTGGAAACTCAGTGCAATCCTATGGGATTTAAGTAGAAAGTATAGTTCCACTATAGAAAACCCAATACTTTTTAACTTTTCATGGTTTGAGTTAGGTTGCAGCCATTTGTAAATGTTATACATGTTTTGCAGGTCAGACATTTTGTTTCTTAGGGAGTTTATGCAAGCAAAAACTTATTAATGGCTTTGCAGATCTATCCTTGGGAGAAAAGAAAGAAAAAGTTGGGGAATTCAAGTTACAATTCAAAGTTACAGCCCTTTATTTTTAGTATAAGTTTTGTAGTTATCTGCTTTTGCTGATGAGAGTTACTTATTTTTCAGTAGATTTACTTAATGATAATTCTGCTCCTTTTTTACCAGTCATTCTGGTATGGATTAAGATAAACATCCTAATCCTTGCATTTATGTTTTCTTCTACCCTCTTTTAGACAAAAATTTTGTTTACGAGTCTTACTCTATAGACATTAAGTAGGATTTACTGTTACTAATACTGATTACCACTGTGTGGTTACTGATTCTTTTTCTCTCCCCCGTGGGATACCGAACTGCTGGATATTCCAATTTTATGCCTGGAGTCCTAGAAGCATTAGCTATACTACTCAGAGTGTGCGGCCTGAAGTCTGGTGCACTCCAGGTCTTTAGTCTAAGTGCCTATATCGCTGTATTTAATGACTTGTCTGAACTCTGCCTGCTATTCTAACCTGTCTTTATCTGCTACACTTAGTGCTGTGACTGCTTTCTGGGAGAGACACCAAGCTGCTTTATCAGACCATCACTAATCATGAGGTGGTTTCTACAGCCAAAAGGATACATCTAGGGACCAAAAACATCTGCTCAAGCATTCTGATAAGCCCAGCTCCTCTTTTCCTGTATTGATTACGACTACAGATAGCATTTGCTGAGATGAGTACTATGTGGAATAATTTGTCCCAGAGCTCATAGAAGATACAACTGCAAGATTCACCTTACTGCTTGTAAATTAAAGTCTTAATTATTAAACTATCTTTCCACTTCATCCCTGTATTGTTTCCAGTCTTTGTGCTCTCTTGCTAGTTCTTATTATTTCTTATTTCTTCAACAGATTGTACTCAATTTAAAGAGACAAAACTTCCTTAGAGTCCTTAGGGTCATCAGCTAAGCCCTTTCAATGATTATTGGAACATTAAGGCTATTAATATTTTTACTTTTAATAGTATGCATATCCCTAGTTAGTTTTCATTGTTCCGTACTCACTTGTTTAATTCATTCACTGCTTCACTGACATGTAACATATTTCACAGACAGAAACTCCAACAATCCCCTTGCGTCTGAGATGTGAATATATTGGTGTACACTTTTGTCTAGTAAAAGTAATGTGCTAGCAGAATATGTATAGATGTTGTGCAAAGTTTTAGGTGGTAAAAACTCCAAAATATTCAGACCAAGATTCTGTAGGAAAGATCTCAGATTTTATTTTCGGACTTGCTCCAGCAGTTTCATGTCCTTCTTATGTTGGCAACACCAGAGCTGGATGCAGCACTCCAGGTGTGGTGTCACAAAAGCAGAGCAGAGAGGCAGAATCACCTCCCTTGACCTATTGTCCATGTTCCTGTTGATGATGGCCAGAATACAGTTGGCTTTCTGGGCTGCAAGTACACATTGCCAGCTCATGTCATTTTCCGTCAACCAAAAGACAACCAAGAAACTAAAAGATAGACTCAGTAACAATCTGTGACCCTGGGTGACAAACTGAGCTGATGAAGCAGAAAGAATACAGGGTACCTAGCAGCACTAGAACACTTTCAGATAACTAAGAAAGGTATTAGTCACTCAAGATAAAACATAATGGTACAGGCTCCATTTTTCTTGTCTTAGTTTGAAAAATACACGTAAGGATGTAGAGAGGAAGGTAACAAATAGTTGTATACCATAGGCAGTTTACTGGAAAGTGTTGAGAAAATGGGTTAAAGACATTTGTTTATATACCCTATTTAATAGTAAAATATATTTTGCTTCTTTGAGATTATAATATTGTTCAATATCTGCAGTGTTGTAGTTGAGGAGCAAACTGATTTCAATGTATTTCTTTTAGTCCTAAATGTTTGGATGATTTCCTCGCCTGCTTTTATTTTTCCTTGTGCAGATGTAAATTATTTTTTCAAAATTACTTTGACAAATTTCCAGATTTTATTAATATTTTACAGTTACCCTAAAGAGGTAACAGTACTCCAATAAGAGTAAAATAACAGAGAATCAGGGCCTTCTGGGATACAGTGAATTGTAGGACTAATAAGGTCTAATGCTGCACATTATACATGGAAATCTACTCTATACCAATCTCCCCATGTTTACAATTACCTAGCTGGACAATGTAAAGAATCCTCGGGAATGACAAATACAATTTTTTTCAAAATTACTGATTTTCCATCAGAAATTCAATAATCATGTCAGGTCACAAATAACAACGTTTTGGACCTACAAATAGAAATGCAATAATAGAGAAAACTGATTCCCTAGGTTTCTTTATGACAAAGGGCAGAAAATGGACAGAAAAATGGGCAGGAAAACCTGCAATGACATAAAATTCTCAAAGAATTTTAAAGAAAATGATGGAATTTGTTGTATTATATCTATGTGTTGTGCCTTGCCAGTTCCAAAGGACAATTCACTATTGCTATCAGGACACACACCAGCAGCCTCCTGGCCTAGAGGCTGTCTACAGGCAACCTTAAGACTGATTCTCTTTTTCCACAGGACTGATAAATCACCTCTGATATCGCAAATACCTTTTCGGTGTCAATCTCCACAATTTTTATATTTTTCTGAGTACTGGTGTTTGAAATGAGAATATTTTAGTCTAAGAGCACTAAGATATTCTGGTTCTGATTACAAGACTGCCTAAATACAAGAAAAATTAGATAAAGTGGGAGATACATTCATCACCCCTAAATGACAGCTCATGGAGTTAATTCACTTTACTGTGCAGGTTAACCTCCACCTCTGCTAGAGACAAGCGGAGTAAGTCTAAGTCACATTGACTACCCAACTAAATATCTGTTCACTATAATGGGAGCTTAAACAGGTAGTTTACCTGCACATGTGGAAACATGGATTTATTGTCTTAATGTTAAGTCCCAGAATGGACTTCTAGAAAGGCAAGAAAAGAAAAAACATGCACGTTTTTTTTTAACCTGGCATCACATGATGATTAAGTGTAAAATACAGAAATTTATTTCTATATTTCTATATTTATTTTTATTACTTATATATTTATTTGTTATATTTAGAAATTTATTTGTTCAATACAACTATAATAACCTTCCATAATTTATTGTAATAGTACTGAATGCCACTTTGAATAGTTATCTTGCAATTTATTTTTTCATAAAATGAACTAAAGTGTAGAAAGCCCATTTTTCCAAAGCTGTTAAACTGAAACCTAGTAGCTCACAACAGATTTTGAGTGAGATTCTATAGCTAAACCCAAATAATTTTCTCACTCTTTGGAACAGTAGTGAAACTAGTACAGGATGTCAAAGGAGACATATGGAAATGAGCGAAAATATATCCTCTGAAGACCTCTGTACTATTTTTATTTCTTCCTGCCAGGGGCTGCAATCAAACAATGCACAATGAATATTCATTATGGAGCTGAGTAATCGATTCTATTATTTGCTTTTATACACTTCACAAAACTAAGTTCAGAAGAGAAAGACACATCTGGTTGGATGCTGCGGCAATGCCTCTCTGACTCTTTCACTTCCAGAATGCTGACAGAGACAGTATTCAGGAAATGAAACATTCCTAAACTGTTCAAAAACTAACATGAAACACCATTTTTGCGGCTGTGAATACCTTACTTTTTTTTTGCTGACAGCAATATAAATGTGCATATTTATGTTATCAAATGTATGATCCTTAATAATTTGCTTTAAGAGGGACTAGGTTTCATTCTACATGTGGAATATTCTTCATAAATGACCTGATTTACATAATCTTAAAGTTATTTTCATTTAGACTTTCATGTTACTCTTACAACAGATCTATCTCTTTAATGAAAATTGATATGATCTAAGTCTCGGGAGGTTTAAGGAAAAAAAGGGTTTAGTAAAAGGTAGTATATAAACTGTGTTGCAGTCTGGCAAGAAGCTGAAAGACAAAAACAAATAATTTTGTTTTCTTCCTAGGTTGCATCACTGCTACCATGTGAATGAGTTCTTTTTCATGTTCTTGTAGCTGTGAGCAAAACTGTCATGGGAAATCGTCTTCAACATTTTGCTTATCCAAACGTACAAAAACTTCTCAAACCTTCTTTAACTTTACAGGTCTAATGGGAGTAGAAATCTTTCAAAATGTTAGTTTCCACCTGTGTTCTCTAACTTTTAGAATATTAATCCAAATCCCAGTGTGCTTCCATTGATGCAATGCCAGTATCATTTTAAAGCCTTTCTTTTCAGCATGATTTTCACTGTATAGCTTCCCTCACTCTTTTATGTTATTCACAGTAATAAAGCCAATTTATATGGCTCCTTAGTAAATAGAAAACAGGTATTATTAATTCATGATCTGTAATACTAAGATGGAATCTTATAAGCTCACAACAAAAAAGACAAGTGTTAACAAATATTTACACCAGAATTATTAGTTGATTCGTAACAGTGCATATAGAATTTGATTGGTATTTCTTCCTATAGATAACGCATCACAGAACACAATTAAGAATACTTAGAAACACATCCTTCACGATTTAAGAATGATTCATGATGTTCTTTGTTTGACTGGAAAAAACTTTTTGAATATAAATGTCCTAATTTCTTCTTAATCAGCAAAGAGTTCCACAATACACATACAACGTTATAGACGTTGTCTCTTCATGAACTCATGTGCCTTTGTAGAAAAATCTAGGAAAACAATTGGTTGAAAGAAGCAATTTAATTAGTGATAAGAATTTTAGAAGAAAAATAATTTGTAAGGATTAACCTTTGTGTTCCCATCGCAGAATTTGTTTCCTTGTTTGTTTTGCCCCTTTCTTTGAATGCAGACTACTCATACATGTTCTTAACTTTGACAGTGGTTAATTTGTAGATGTTTTCAAAATGTGAGCAATTCGGTGTAAACAGTATTTCTCTGGAGACTTGTCAATAGAATATATGAAATTGGTAGATGGGGAAGAAGGCAATAGCCAACAGAGACTACATGCTCTTTGTTTATTGTGTGGAATGGGAGATTTTTTTTTTTTTAAGCAGGGTTTGTGCTAATTTTCCAAGTGTCTCTCTCCTACCAACAGGGAAATATAAAAGCTATTGGAAATGCTATCTCTTGAACAATGGCTAAATGCATTTAGACTTCAGTCCCCACAAGTAAGTAATAGGTATTTGATCCTTCTCTCCCATTTTTTATAAGGGCAGTGAAATTGTGTGATCAAGAGCAAAAGTATCTTTAATAACATAATACAAAGGATTTAGGCAATTTGGCTCAGTATAAGATAAACATTTACTCTGGGAATCCATGTAAATCAGAGGAATCACTATTTGGGAGTCTTGGCCCTGGACATGCTTAATCAGCCAGAATTTTCTATTAATGACTTCTGAATAGTCATGACAAAACTAATTACTTTTAAGATGGGCAAAGAGTTTTGGCAGGGAAAGACATGACATTTTATAATGGTAAATAATATCTCTCCTTTTCAAAATGCATCACTGCTGTACTATTTACAGTGCATAGAAAAAAGGAATGGGATATGTGTTAAATTTATCAATTAAGAATTCTAATGAAAGGGTTTTTCACAGTTCTGAGGTCTTCTAGTTATTTTTAACAAGAAATTTATAGAATTGATCTCACAGTCTCATGCTTGGGTTTTTTTGCTTCTTTTGTGGCTGGATCTTTTTTGGTTTGGTTAGTTTTAACTGAAGTAGAGGTGAATCCAAGGAGAACAACAATGGATTAGAGAATAAAGCACTGTTCAGGATTTGTTGCAAGGCTATTACAGACTGTTCATCTCAGCTTTACTTCTCACTTGGGTCCAAATTCTCCAAGGTCATCTTCTTTGCTTTTAAATACAACGTAAATCAAATTATTGGCCTTGGTATACAAACACATTCCTGAGGATTAAAAAAAAAGCATATGGATTGTGTTCCTTAGGATTGTTTTCCTTAAATCCTCAGTGATTTTGCTCCCAGCATGTAGTTTAAGGATATCAGCATTTCCTTTATATTATCTAGTCATATTTCAAATTTGAGGAGGGAGTAATCATTTAGTAAAAGGTAGAGTTTGAATGGATTTGCAATTTATTGTGGTATCACTTGACATTTTCAAGCTATGGCATATAATACATTAAATTACAGCTATGATAAAAAATATTATTATCCAAAGAAGATTTTTTACAAGAACCACAAGTGCCAAGTTCCCTTCCTTGAATTTAAATTGTTATAACATGTTATTTCCTCTTTTGTAATGATAATGGGCATATAGCAATTTTCATGGTAGAATTGTAAAACATTTTAGAACTATACACAGTATATAACTGATGTGAGACACTATAATGTTCTAGGGCTGTAAAAACAGGGAAACTTTTTGTAGGCTGCTATTTAGGTTCCAAGCTAACCAAAACCAAAGGCTGCAATACCTATAGTACTGTTCTTTTGTCTTTGTAGGTAGAAGAGTGTTGATAACACAGCAGTGTCTTGGCTAGTGCTGAGCTGTGCTCACTGAGCATCAAGGCTGTGTCTCCAGCAGTCCCTCCCCAGCAAAAGGAAGCTGGGGGTGGAGTAGAGGATGGAAGGGGACACTGATGGGACAGCGTACACAAACTGACCAAAGAGATATTTCATATCTATGATATATGCTCAGCCATAAAAGCTATGAGGGGGGATATTGTTATAAAAGTGTTTCTTCTGAAACAAGCCTCAAGGTCTCCCCTCTTTCCTCAGCTTCTTTTCAATCACATCCATTGTTCATGTGGGATTTTCTTTTTTCTTAGAATTAAATTCACTAGAATTTGTTGATTTTTTTCCTCTAAGTTTTTCTGAAGCATTTCTGCTTCAAAAACAGTCCATCCAAGACACTTCTAATAGATTCAGCAATATTTAAGTATCTGTCTTCTGAAATCAGTCAAAACTTAAAACTCTACTTTGTCTTAGTAAGATGCTTTCAGCAGACTACCTTTATTTTGTGTCTTTCTTAGGCAATGATGCCTTGATTCATGTCTGATTTTCTAAGGTTCTGCTCAAATTTATTATTTTGTTGTAGAAGACCATTTAAAGAAAAAAAATAGCACTACAAAATTCAATGTTGCTGCAATTTTCCTCATTAAATGGCAGTGTTTTCCCATTGGCCTTCAGCATGTCTAACCATCAACTATTATTAAAAGAGCAGTCAATTGTTTGAAATTCGTTATGAAAGTGTTTTTCAGATGGCATTGAATTAATTGAATTTGACATTAGACGTACTTCAGGGTAGGGTAATTAAACTTTGCATGCTATTGACACTGGATAGTCACATGTATACTTTTCTTTGATCATTTTTAGAACAAAATACAACAGTATTTAAATAGTTCTACAGATTTAAAGCAATCCTCATTTTTCATTTCACAAATTCTTTTTTCACTTGAATATAAACTTAAAAGGATGGAATTTACAGTTTTAAACTGGTTCTTTGTTATGTTAAGGTATTTAAATGCAAACTGTCTAATAAGACTTGCTATGGCTCCTCTGACCTAAAACTGTCTCTACATTAAAAAAACAAAAACCCCAAAAATCAAAGAAAATAAAATTATCAGGAAGAGGAAATCTGAGCCTTTTCAGTTTTTAGATCCTGGCCCACAAAGTAAGGCCTTCTGTCCTTTATTTTGCCGAAGATTTCTTGCATTCTGAAAAGTCTTCCTTTAACATCAAAGAACATAATTAAAGATCATTATCTTTCAGTTTTGCTTGCAAACATCAGAAGTGTTTCCTGATATACTATTTCACATATATTTTCTTGGTCTGAGAGTGACCTTGTCTATGACACTGTATGAGAGAATCAAGGTTTCATCTCAATTTTAGCAACATGAAGGTTGAGTCCTACTTTAAGCAGTGTGTCTTGGCTCCCAAATCCCAGTGGAATGAAGAGAGGACAATGTTTTCTACCCCTCATGCACAGTGGTAGAATAGAGAACCTCATTCCTCCATGAAACACAGAGAGGTGTCACTTTCAGGTCACTTCTTCCAGTTTTCTTGTGTTACATCACATTAGAAATCTGTGGCAGAAGTGGCAAGTTAAGCTCATCTGTGGAATCCCTAGTGAAAGACCCTGTTTGTAAAGAATGGAATAAATTGAACAAATGAACCTTTGTTCATAAGAGATGTAGCTAAGAAAGAGTCCATAGATAAACTATAAAATGTGGATCTGAAAAGTATTTTCTTTTTAAAGGTAGCGCTTCTCTTAATATTGTAATATGTACTGTAGTTTATATTCAAAATATGCTGCTTGTAAATGATAGTAAAAGCCTTGCCCGACCTCCTAAGGGCTTTTTCTAGTCATTTAAGGGAAAAACTGAAGTACATGCTGAATAATCTCATTTTGCTTTCTTCATCCTATTAAAAACTTTCTTTTCCTCAATTTTTTTACTTTTTCTTTCTGCCGTCTATGGTTATGTTGCAAGAAACCCTTATTTATGCTGGAAATTCTCACCATAGTTCTATTTCAGTATAGTTTATTTTTCGAGTTATCCTAAAAATTGCTTCCACATTTTTTTATGGACGTCTCAGTTTTCTTCTTCACCAGACTCAGCTAAGTAATTACAAAATGCAGTACATTCTATGCAAAGGTAGAAACTAGAAATGTTGGGCATTGATATACTCCAGCCTACAGTAAATGGTGATGGTAAATAACTCTTTCAATCTCAGTATAATAGCAATGTAAGGAAGTTATATTGCTTAATATTGTGGAGGACAAATCAGTTACACATAATGAAACCAATCACAATTTATCAGATTTAGGGAATACACATTCATAATATTACAACTGTCTTCCCCAACAAATTGATAGGAATGTATATTCATGTAGTGAATATAAAGGTTCTTTTATTTCCAATTAGAAATCTACAGGTAACAAGATGACCACTGAAGAAAAAAATATTTTCATTTTGCTATGGAGACTTTATTAAAAAAAACCCAAAACCAAACCACAACAAAACAAACCCCAAACTAAACCCTGTTTTTCTGGAACTTGTAAATTTTCTAAAGACTGCACCTCAAATTTTTAATCAGAAAAAGAAATCTTTTTCTGTGATATGTTATTAATGTTGTATTAGTTAAAATTCTACTATACTTTCAAATGTACAGCTCAATTTTTATCTATTTATTACTTGGCTGTAGGATCTTTTCTCCACTCAAAGTCTTATTCTGCCAGGACACAACTCTGGGACATTTATATGCAGAAATTATAGGTAATAATCTGTTGTGATATTATGAATGGAAATTTGATTTTCAGTTTAATATAGATTTAGTTTATATTTTTAGATGTGATGCATTTTCATAAGTTTCTTACCATAGCTGTTTTTCCATTAACCCATTTGTCCCATTAACATTAACATCCACATAATTGTCCCATTGTAACTCTAATATTAAAAGACAAAGAATTTCAGTAGGAATAAAATTACAATCAAATAATTTGGTAGTATATCAGCATTTTTTTATACATTTTCATGCTCATTTTGTCTTGATTTCCTGATGACTCCTCCTGATTAAGGACAGAATTATCTAAAACTTATCAAAATTTTCTTTTTAGTAACACTGACCAGTAGTTGCACAAAAGTTCACACTCATGGGATGAGCTGTCTGAAACATTTCCTTAGAAATATAGATACACTGGCAGGTCTGATTCGGTCCACTTTCCAGTGTTCATTTTCTCTTTTAGGGGTGATAATGGCCAGGGTTAGTTGAAGAATAAAATGCTTTTGTGCCATGTGTAAGAATAAATTAAACATGAATTTGAGTATAAATTGCTTTAAGATTACTTAGACAAACTCTCCAATGTTTTGCTCATTGGGAGTTGCTCATCTGGCTTTTAATTAATCTGATGATTCTTGCCTTTAACTTTCAGTTCAGTTCAAACTTGTGTTCACTACCACAGTACTGATGTTTAGTTTCTGATTCTCTGTACTTTCATTTAATCTTTAAACTCAAATAGATCACAAAATCATGGAATAACCTGAGTTGGCAGGGGCACTCAGGGATCATTGAGTCAAACCCCTGGCCCTGCATAGGACTGTCCCCAAGAGTCACATCATGTGCCTGAAAACATTGTCCAAATTCTTCTCTAACTGTCTCAGGCTTGGTGCTGTGACCACTTCCCTGAGGAGCCTGTTCCAGTGCCCAACCACCCTCTGGGGTGAAGAATCTTTTTCTAACATCCAACCTAAACCCCCACTGGCACAACTTCAGGCCATTCCTTTGGGTTCTGTTGCTGGTGACCACAGAGAAGAGATGGATTATTTACCATGAGATTGCTTCTTACTTCAACTGTTGTAAATATAACAGCAGTTAGTCTTTCTCTAAATCCGTCTGAAACATTCTCTTCTATGACTAAAAGGCAAAGAAAATAACTTACTGTGCTTTTGTGTACTGGGTAAATAATACCCTTTTATCAAAATCAACATTTTAATAGATATAGAGTATAAAACTCCTGTCAAAAATCTCTTCTGCAAAACTGCACAGCAGACAACTACAAAGAATTGAGAATACAATTCAAATGCATACACAATTATTAAGCTTAGAAAAAGATTTTGTGAAATTAGTTTTGTGACCTTTCTTTTAGCATCAGAGAAAAAAGACGGCCAAGATTGGAATACGTGAGGTATGTCAAAGATTTTCCCATTCCAATATTTTGGATCTCCATGTTTTAACCAATCAAATTTTGCACTAGGGAAGATCAGATTCAAATGTCAAGTGGGAAATTCAAGTATTTTAACTAGAGGTTCAATACTTTTATCCTTCCTGATTATGAGTGTTATGCCACCTCCACCCTAGATCATCCACTTTGTGTATGTAATCGTTGGCTGGTTTGGCCCTTTCCTGGGAAGACCAGTCCTTTCCATGAACCCTACCCTGGCAAAGATCCCAAGCACTGTATGGATCTGCAACTCAGCTTCCCTACTTTAAAAAAGCTCTGCTGCTGAGTTATCAACTCATCTCTGGAAACTGTTTTGTCTCCTTTGGAAGATAAGAGATCTTTGATTTGTAAAGCGGTTATGATTAAAATGGATTCCAAAGTATGTATACATTTGTACATGTGCATGTGTGCATTTGCTTTAATATGTGTAGACAATATGCAGTGATCATTACTATGATTCCTAATTTTTAGTAATTCCTTTAGACACAAGAAATATATAAGGAATGCCTTAGTAAAGATATTTTAGTAAGGAAAATGAATCTCACTTGCTACAAAAGCTAAAATAGAACAGCAAGTATGATATGAAGCACGTAGAAAAGCAATGCTGTCTGGAACTTAAGCAAAAAAAAAAAAAAAAGGGGAAGCTTAAGTGTGCACACCAACATATGTGTGAGCTTTGGCATGGGGATTTTGAAGAGAGTCAAATAGAATTAAAATTTGGGAAGTGGGCAAAGATTTCTAGCAGTCAGAGTTGCTGGCATGCATGCTGATCTTCCCAAGCACACAATATTCAGAAATCATTTCCTATACCTGTTTGTTACTTGGAAGTCTGGTCAGATTAACTATGAGCTAAAGTTTATGCTCTCCAGCAGCCCTGGGGCTTAGCTTCCAGCAATCCTTTAGAGTTAGCACATTAGTCATCTTCAACTGGAGATGAGCTTGAAAAATAGCTGAAATATCTTCCAAATACCAGCCAGATGTAGAACTGCCACAGGTTCTACTCATGGGAAAATGTCACTGTGCCTGTTAATCAACATTTTATTTCAGCTGAATCTCTTTTGACAACAATGTTTCTGAGGACAGTATTCAGGCATGATATGAGAAAGTCAATAGCATCTCACTGCAGGTGTATAGGTTATGCCATGTCATATGTGACCTCAGTCAGGCAAGTGCAACATTTTCATCCTGTGCCTCCCTTTCATAAATTCCAACTTTCTCCGAACTGTCTTGATCTTTCTCTAAATTCCACTTCTTTAGACAGAAATAGTTTTTAGACTTACCTTATCAGTATCTCAATGTGTTTACATGTCAGAAAGAAATAGCATAAAAATAAATTCTATTCGTCACTGACAGGCAAATATTTTAATTTTCATTAGTTTTGACAGGACTTAGTTTGCTATAGGTAATACGCATTTACAAGTTGTATTTTATTAGTGCATCACATCATGTTACAATGAATTACAATTTGTCATGTAGTATTAATATTATGTTGTATCTGACAAGGCATTGTTTCTATCTAAACACACTAAGAGGCCAGAAAACTTATGGGAATTTTATGTGTTTTGCCTGTATCTTCAGCTCTTAAAAGGTGGGGGAGGTTGTTGTTGGTCAGCTGAACAGATAACTGTTAATGTATGTTTTGGCATCAAATAGTAAAATCTGTTGACTGAAATCTTAGTATATATATATATGTTGCGGTGCATTTAATTAATAATAGTGCAGTCTAAATTACCCCCTGCCATACTGACCCTTTTGGTTTTTCCCTGGTGGTGGGTGT
>VXBN01003438.1:38835-56593 GCA_013397395.1 Sinosuthora webbiana | reverse complement strand
TTCCTTTTTTCCTAGTCAAATCATGATTCCTTTAACTGACCAACCAGTGAGTGTTAGTTCTGCTAAACTAATCTTCCAGACTGTTCTTGAACACCTCTCAATGAGCCTTTATTTATTAAGGTGATTTTCTGGTTTGATGGAACTGGTGGTATAAATAATTGTGTGTTACTTTTTCCCTTTAACTATGTTTGTGCAGCTTTTAATCTGGGGGTCTCAGTCTCTCAAAAATAATTATTAATCCAGGAAAATGTAATTAATACATTATTAGTATTTCTTGAACCATTAAAATATTTTCTTTTCAGAATCAAAACAGTCCATCAAAATATTGTTACTTCATTCTGTTCACTTTAAGCAGATTGTTCTGAGACATCTGGGCTCATGCCAGTCTAGATTTCCTACTGTTGGTGCACACGCAGTTCTCGCTATGAAAAATGTCACCTGGACCCTCTTGAACTCATGAACTGATTTAGTAAAAGTTTGTGAGCTCTTTGTCTCAGCTATGCAAAGCAGCAACTCATTGCATAATTGTTCATTACTGTTACAGGTCCGTAATTTTCACCGAGTGCAGATTTTAATTATAGAGGAATGGCTGCTACCTTGCTTGGTTTGTCTAGCTGGTTCCATGGCAAAAAAATTGTTGAGGATTATAGGAAGATATATTAAAATTTAAGACATTCTTACAGAAACTTTTTATGAGAAGGCTTATGAATCTCGCTCTACTCATTTAATATTTGCACAAAACAAAAAAAAATATTTTCTTAATGTATTCCTCTGTTTCTCTAGGACCAGTTTAAAAAATATCTGAAATGAAAAAAAGCACAAAATTCTGATTCTTATTTTTTAAGACTGTTAGCCATTTATAACTTTGGCCATACTCTCCTCTTGTAAATTATATGAAGTCAACACAGTAGTCATCTGCCCTCTATTTCTAATGATATAATTTATTTAAATATTTTCTTGTGGCTATACTGGAAAGGTGAATCAGTCACTCAAATCTCTACATAAAATGCCTAGCAATGTCTCCATGGACTGCATGACACTGCTTCTGGTATTCAGTCTAGGGAACAAACCCACTAGACTATGTTTCTCAAAGCCCCATCCAACCTGGCCTTGAAAAATTCCATGGATGGAGCATCCATGACTTCTCTGGGCAACCTGTTCCAGTGCCTCACCCCGTCACACCAAAGATTTTTTCCTCATATCTAAGCAAGTTCTACCCTCTTTCAGTTTAATGCCTTCCCCTCTTGTCTTATCATTATACACTCCTGTCAGAAGCCCCATTTCCACTCTCTTGTAGCCCCCTTCAAACACTGGAAGATGCTCTAACATCTCCCCAGAGCCTTCTCTTCTCCAAGCTGAACAACCCCAACTCTCCCACACTGTCTTCATAGGAGAGGTGCTCCAGTCTCTGACCCTCTTCTGCCCCTCCTCTGAACTCACTCCAGGAACAGGTCCAAGTCCTTCTTATTTTGGGTTTCCCCCATACTCTGTCTCAGCTGCCTGTTCTCAGGAGGATCTGACTGTCAGAAGGCTCTACACTGCTGTAATACTGCCCTACACTTGTAGGGCTAAAAAGAGATGGGAACTTTATTTAAGTTAAATTTGTATGAACAAATAACTGGATGAGAGCTTCAGAAACAAACTATCAAACTACAGAGAGTTCTCTTAAAAATGAAATTTCTTCAACTTTCACCATGAGACTGGTTTGAAGACTGAAGAGCTTTTGGACAGAAAAGTTTTATGAATACCCACTGTCCTAAATTTCCTGGGTTAACCCCGCTGAACAAAATTTCATTAATAATGTAATTAAGAACATGCTTAGTGTAACTCTAATCAGCTATCAGCAACCAGTATTTTTTGCCATGGCATTGCAATGATTGCCTTTATGATGTGGGGATTTTTTTGTTTTGTTTTGTTTTGTTTTTTAAGAACTCTCTTTCCCCTTTGTTGAAATGTAAAACAATATATTTGAAAAAATACCTGTAGTTTATCTGAAAGGACTGTGAATGGAAGTATCCTTAACACTGAATCTTTTGGTGACTAAGGCTTATCAAGAGACCCTGAAAGGGAAAAAAAAAAAAAAAAAAAAAAAAAAAAAAAAAAAAAAAAAAAATTTCTGCAAATGCATCCTTCCTTATAAAACCTCTTTAGAGAGATTTTTACACATGAAGAAACACCTAATCTATAATTACAGGGAAAGAGAGGGGTGCCACACTCTGGGCACCTGCATTGATTCTTGCTCATTCATTTAGTATTTCTCACAGACAACCTGAAAAACAAGTGTACTAAAATCAATCATTCAACTCTCAATATCCTGGTGTCCTCGTAATATGAAAGGATCTGAGATTACTTAATATTTCATAAGACTTTGCCATGTGATCTAATGCTCTGATGTCAATGGCACCATTAGTACATGGAAGTTATATATAAGGAAGGTTTTCAAGAAATATGATATTGAATACCAGTGCAATAAAAATTCTGATTACATATATCTTAACTGGACAAGAAGGATAGTTTGGGCCATATAGAACCAAAATAAGTCTTTAATCAGTTGGTTTATGCTAAGCACCCAACTAATTTCTACTCAGCAAAAGCTCTACATGCATTCTGATTTAGACATCAGATGACAGCTTCTTTATGACAAGGACCATTTCCTCAAATGTTTCCTGAAATTGGTCCAAGTAAAAAGAGAGACTGAGAGTTGCAGAGATACAGGGGAAGGAATTAAACAAAAGATCTGAATATTCCATCAACTAAGACATTTTCCAAGACAAAAATTAAAATTGGAAAATCTTTCCACTTATGCTGTAGTTTGAGAAAAAAAAAATTAAAATGGCAGGATAATGTGCTTTAAACACTTCTCTTTAAAATGTTGACAAAAATAACAAAGGACTGCTTCAAAATACTGGTAGTCACAAACACTTGCCAGAGGAAGAACATATACTTTAGAAGTCCAGAAAACCGATTTACTTTTCTTGATATCACAGCTGTTTCAGTATCAGTGATATCAGCGATATCAGTGATTTTTATCAAAAGTGTATCAAAAAATTCTATAAAATGACTGTCCATGAGATACAAGAATCTATTATATTTATTTTTAAATATTTTATCACTTTTGTTTTTAGATGTCTCCTTTTGTTTTCTGAAGGCCTGCTTTAGAAGAGACATTTATTTTACCCTTACTGTCTCTTTAGCAACCAGAGCTGATAATCCTCGGTGCACAACGCAGTACTAGAAGAGCTATAATTATGTTACTGAAAGAGGACAGAGAGGCTTCTATAATTGTTCTGCAGCAACATTCAGTGCTGCAAAACACTAACAAACAAAAGATTTGGGTTTGTTATGGGGTTTACTGCAAGTAGAGTTTGGAAACACAGTGTAGATTTTTCTGGCTTACTATTTTATGATGTGTTGTAATTAGTAGAAAAACCGTTGAAATGCTTAACCAAAGCAGACCCCTGCAACACTTTAGAAAAGCCTTGATGGTTTAGAAAAAGTAGATGGTTTCCTGTATGCAAATTAAGAAGGAAAAGCTGAGTGCAAGAGTGAGTATGAAAGCAGTGGAATTGGTTTTCTGGGCCAGAGCACAGACTAGAAAGCAGAGCAAAGTATTTTGGTATGTTTAGGGTGTTTCATTATTACCCTTATCCTGGAGTTAGATGTCTAATCGACTTCACAGAGAACTGACAGCCTGGTGCATTAAATAGTCTGATTGCTCACCTCATTGACTCATCTTTTGCATCTGAGCTGAGCTTCTCCATCACTTACTGATAGTATGCCTGCCTTTCCTGATGTATGAACTGACAGACAGATGCAGATTCTGAAAGTTCCTCAGCAAAAGCTACCTGTATTTTTTAGTGAAAATATTAGCTGACAGGAACAAAGGAAGGTTTATGCATCATGAAATATTTTATATTAAATAAAAACATGTCAGCAGCACTAAGATGTTTTGTAATGCCAATGTTGAAATATTTAGACTAGGCTTGGATTTCTTTCTCCCAGGTTTTGTGTTCCTCCTGAGGGTGTTGGTTTTGCACAGCCTGGTTTTTGCTAGCAGGGGGGCCACAGAGGTGGCTCCTATGAGAAGCCACTGGAAGCTTCCACCATGTCCAGCAGAGACATGGTGGCTTCCTTGGTGGCTCTGAAGATGGACATGTTGCTGGCTGAGGCTGAGCCAAGTAGAGATGCGGGTAATGCCTCTGTGATAACAGATTTAAGAAGAAAATCAAAACGACATGGTGGAGCAGTTTTAATTCCTGCCAGAGAAGAGGAGGAGGTGAGAACATGTGAGGGATAACACCATGGAGACACCAAGGTCAGTGGAGAATGAGCGCAGGAGGTGCTTCCAGGCACCAGAGCCGAGATTCCTCTGCAGGCTGTGGTGAGACCATGGTGAAGCAGCTGTGTCCCTGCAGCCCATGGATCCATGAGGGATGTAGAGATTCACCCACAGCCCATGGGGATCCACAGGGGATGCAGAGATTCACCCACAGCCCATGGATCCACAGGGGATGCAGAGATCCACCCACAGCCCATGGGGATCCACAGGGGATGCAGAGATCCACCCACNAGGTGGATGCCTGGAGGAGGCTGTGATCCCGTGGGAGACCCAAATAGACACAGAGGGCCCTGCTTGCAGGCTGGAGCAGCCTGTCCTTGGAGGACTGCGCCCCGTGGAAGAGTGACCCACGCCACAGTTTTGGGAGGAGTGTCTGCCTGTGGGAGAGACTCATGTTGCAACAGTTTTGGGAGGACTTCTGCTCCTGAGATTGGGAACCGCACCAGAGGAATTCATGGACAACTGTCTCCCGTGGGAGGGACCCCATGGCCTCACAGGGGAACAACTGCTCTCCCTGAGCCAAGCAGAAAAAACCCTTGGGTGGTGGATTGACCAAAACCCCTGTGTTTGCTGTGCTGTCAGTGGGAAGGAGGTAGGGTTTGGGAAAAAAAGATTTTTTTTAAGAGCTTGTTTACTTCTCATTGTCCTCCTCTGATTTTTAAGTACTGAATTCACTTTGTATCTCTAAGATGAGCCTGTTTTGCCCTTGGAGTGTTTTCTCCTGGTCCTTATCTTAACTCATGAACACTTAATTAATTTTTTCTCTGCTCTTCCTCTGTAAGGAAGAGTGAGTGAGCGACTTTCATGGGTGCCTGGTATTTGGCCAGTGTCAAACCAGGACACTGAGCCAACCTCCCAGGCTGCAGCCAGACACTGCCTGAGGGGGGCTGCTGTACTGCTGACAACGACCAAAACTGCCAATTTGTAGTTGAGCAAATGATAAAAATAATGGTGTATCAGCACATTCCCTTACCCTATTTAGTTTAACTGTTGCACATATTTCCAAGCAGCCTTCTGTAGGGAAAACAATGCAGAGATACATGAGCTAGCATAAATTTACTGGGAAAAAAGGCAGCCAATGACATATGGCATGCCTATTTTAGATAAGGCAGAGATATAGCAGAAATAAATTTTGATTAATTAAACATTTTATTTTATTTTATTTTATTTTATTTTATTTTATTTTATTTTATTTTATTTTATTTTATTTTATTTTATTTTATATAATGCATAGTGGTCCAGACATTGTGCTGCACTGATGTGTGCAAGGGTTTCTTTTGGAGTGTTGTCAGCCAGTGCTTTTATGTTGTCAGTAGGGTGCTTTTATGGTGTCCCCTAGCATTGACTCACTAAGATGTGGAACATTATACATACATCTGTTTTTCTTCCCTGACAGTGGTTTCATGGAAAAGGTGCAAAAACTGCTTTGTTTACTGGGAAAAAACTTAGGCTCCCTAGACTCCTCTGCAACGCGAAAGTGATTGAGTGGGGTATTCCAACTAGTACATTAGTGGCAAATTAGAAGATTAAACAAAATAAAACCAAATAAAGTACAGTCATGCAGATAAGACTAAATAAGCAAAGAAAGTAGGGCAAGTCTTTTATCTTTATATTGTTTTGTGTAATTCAGGTCATACCAGTATTGATTTACTACTAGCAAATTATTTTGGAATTACTAGAAAGTGAAGTTACTTTATCATATTTCCTACATTCATTTCAATTACACAAAAACCTTCAATAAGTGCTGACTCATGTAGAAGAATTAAGAACTGAAAGATCAGGACTGAAAAGATATTGATTACGGATTTTTTTATCTCGTCTTGGAGATTCAAACTGAATTGGGTTCAGACAAGCAAGTTGGGTAGAATAGGGAACTTCCCTTATCATCTGAATTGGCTTTGCAAGTATATGTATATAAGCCATTTCTCAGTACCGTGATTTTACAGTTGCCTAGAAAGAGGAAAAGAAATTGCATTTAATATGGTATGCTCTAAAGTCATCTAAGTGAATCAATAATTAGGTTCCAGAATTTCTAACTGTGAAGAGTGCTGTTCTCTTCAATCTTTACCTAGTAAACAGTAGTAGTACTCAGAGACTTTGAAGCATAATCAGGTATGGGCACAGAAGTCAGTAATATACCCAAAACTCATACTTCCATTCATTAGATTTGGAACAAAGGAATACCAATATCAAAACATTCTGTTCTCAACAGAACTTTCTATGGTACCTTGTAACTTGAAACAGTATATCTAGTGTGACTTCCATGAAAAAAATACAATAAAGAATTGTAAGAGCAGCCCTACTTTGGTCACCAAAGGAATGAGAAATTAATCAAATGAAGTTATTCCATGGTAGTTTTGGCTCAGCAGCAAAATGACACAAAGGCACATCCACACAGTTTACTAAAGCTTAGTTCATTTGGATACTCATGATCAAAGGCTTTGAATGATTACAAAGAAATGTCAAGGTTGTGACATTGTGGCTAAAATAAATCAGACAGAAAAAAATAAGACATGAAGGAAAAGAAACGAAAAGAAGAACCCACACAACAAAATTACATTTCCAAGATTGCTTTTTCCAGGGAAAAAAAAAAAAAAAAAAAACCTGCTTATTTTTGGCCCCAGAAAGCGCATTTTCTGAACTATGAAACAAAAGAGTTCTTCTCATTTTTTCTTTCAGACATTGTGTGACTGTCACAGTGCAATGGTGGCACCTATTGGTCTAAGATATTTATGAAAATCACACTCTGCAAAGGTCATTTTTTTCTAAATTAATACAGCTCACTCTCTTTCTGCATGCTGGGAGCAGCACTAGAATGACAATTCCTGCATTGAGGTGACAGCATGATTCATGGTAATAGCTCTGAATTTAGTAATTTCTGATTCATGATTCTTCCCACATGTTGTGACTATATTCTTGAATTGAAGTAACTGCGGCTGAGCTGATGGTTTAACAGGTAGTGGGACTATCAGCTCCCTCCAGAATAACTGGATGGGTGCTCCCTTCTGTGCATGAGTCATTTCCCCAGGAGAGAGAATAAATAAGGGGAGTGTACATGTGAGAACAGGTAATGAGAGTCCTGTGTGAATCAAGCTAAGCAAAATGGGGTTTGCTGTTTCTTAATCTGTCAGGCAGAAAAGTACAACAAAAAAGCTGATGTAGTATGAGCAAACTACAAGACACAGTGCAGACGTGGGTTCACAGCTGTCCCTGAGCACACTCCTGAGCAGAGATGCTAAGCAAGCACATTGGTGATCTGTAGTTGTTTAAGCAAGAATGCAATGTGTAGGCAAAATTATCTGTTCTATTTCCTCCAACTTTTTTTCCCCTGGATTTTCTCTTTAGGACAAAGAGCTTCTCAGGAAAAGACAGTGCGAAACTGAACATATTTTCACTAAAAAAAAAGTGATAAATATTGGGGAATTATAACAGTGATTCAAATTACAATCTAAAAATGCTCCAATATATTCTGCTTTGAAGAAACAATGAATCTCAACAGTAGCTGCCTTCTCATTCCTTGTTTACCCTGCCTTGCTTGGCCTTCCCTCTCTTGCCTTTGTCTTTCTCCTGTGCCACCTTTATAAAACTCCAGCATATATTTAGTCTTTTTTATAAACAGAAAATAAGCTGAAGCTGGGCTATTTTTATAGAAAAGAATTTGAAATTTAGGTATTTTAGTTAATTTTATATCTGTTTTAAGATTAGAGAGATATTTAGACTAGTCAGCATATGTCATAAGCTGAGACCACTGCAACTTGTTACTGTCTCAGGTAATAACTGCATTCAAAGTTAATTCAGAAATGGAACTTAGTTAAAATGTGAATGTTACACAGGCAAATCTGTAAGAAGCAGAATGGGTGAAATGAAATGTAAGAGAATCTTTTTGAGACACACCGTAATAGAAGTTCAGAGGAAAAGTAAAGGGACAAAATAAAAACTTACATAGCAGAATAAAGGGGAAGATTAGAAGTATAATATGTCCTTCAAAAAGTGGAAGTCATTCCCAAACGATGTGAAAAAAAAATAAATAAAGGAATTTCTGACAAGTAAACAGTAAAACTGTAAAAATTGAAGCCAGAAGATGTAGAAGAAATGTGAAAACTACTGATAAAATCTTTTCCACAGATCTGTAAGAAACACTTGAGAGAAATTGAGGGCTGGTGGGTAATTGGTGAAAAGGACCATTCGCGGAAATGGGTGAAAAAATTCTAAAATACTTCTTCACCTTGGAGTTTAATACAAACAAGTCAAAGGCAATTTCTTTCCAGAGGCTTTCTTTGTAGTACCATCTTAAGGAATAATATCTTCCAGAAGCTGAAGATGAATAAACTGAAAAGTTATTTGGACCAAGTACTGTTAAAAATACAATCAACCTATTTACTCTTATTCAATAAATTTAATAGATTCCTGTGGACAACAGGAATGGATAGCCATGCATGCAAATTTTAAAAATTTCTCTGAAGAACTGGAAAATATAGGGAAAAAAGTGTGATTTTCAATAGGAAAATCAGAAAAGTATGTAATAAACAGAGAAGGCAGATACATGGAATAGAATCCTGAGAATCTATAAATATTTAGAAAAAGATAATATTTTGTTAGGAATTCAAAATTATTTTAGACCTTTGAAACATTCAATGAGAATTTAAATAAGGAATGATGATGTTACTATTTCTGGAAAGAATTATTGGAAGTTCTTTTTAAATATTAATTCTTTTCATGTTTGGTAAAAATTGAGATTCTTTTAGTAGAGCATAGAAAAAAGATATTCTGCTGTCTAAAGCTATGGTACCGCCTCAAAATATACACCAGAAAAAACAACATGGTAAAGGTTTTCAGTAGTAGAGAATACTTTAAATGTATGGAAAAACAGGATTCTTCAGCTCAAGGAAGAGGTGATTGAATCTGGCAGTGGACTATAAAGTTGTAAACAAAACCAAAAAATTAAAAAATAAAATATTATTTCCTATTTCTTGTAGTAGAAACTAAATCTTGAATGAACAAACCAAGTATATGCAAAATAAAAATTTTGCATAAATAAAGAAAAATAATACATTATTTTTACCCTGATAATATTTGATATTTTGAACACCTTAAAAATATTGATTTGATTCTTACATTCAAGTTAGTTTCTGTGTGCCAGAGGGAGAGGAAATTGTTATAAATTTTGTATCTATAAATTTTTGCATGAATATGAATTTTTGGTTAATGCCATCCACATCTGGGTGTTACACCAGTATTTCAAACCCTAGAATTTCTGCTGTGCTGGGATTAATAAAACTGTTCTCCTAAGCATAAATGTTCACCTATTTTTCATGATTATTCGCATCAACTTTAATTTTCTGGGGTTTCCATATTTCAGTGGTTGACTTATAAAGTTCACTATTAAAATCAAAGCATATAAATGTTTTTTTGAAATGCTCTGGCTACCTGATGACTCATACTGGTAGTTCCCTGAATTCAAACTTTTTGGCCATATCTACTGGCTCTCCATTATCATTCAAGCTTTTTCCCTTTTTACATCACATTGTCTGTCAACTCTTAAATATATAATTTGCAATATAATTTTAGAGAAAGGTAATTCAGCCAAAATTATGCAAAGGTCAAAAACTCGTTTGATTGACTATTAGGTTGGCATGTGTTTAAATCTCCTCCAGAGGTTTAAAATTCTCATTTTCCGAAGGAATTTAATATTTGAAGGGATCATGTGATCACAAGGTTCCCTGTTTCTGAAGACAATTGTAATAAGTCATTCCCTTCATGAAATGAACTACAGCAAAATAAAATTTCATGCCAAGGGAGTTTAGCATTTTAAAAAAAAATATTCTACTTCTTGAGAGATCTATACAGTGCAGGAGTCACAGCTGTTTAAACATTTTTATTTAGCCTAAGTTTATTATAAGAAAAATCTACAGGTACATGTAACCTAAGACTACAAGGAAGTCTCATTCCCAGACAAAACAGATCACACACAATGCATTAAAAAAATAATATTAAAAGGCTCATGTTTCACTTAGTATATTCCTATTTCACTACAATGAAGAGCAAATGAACTTTAGGGTGAAAAAAAAAAATCTAATAATCTCAAAATATACACTGATATCTAGTGGATATCTTTTGCTGGCTACACAATAGGCTGGGGCCAATATCACTGGTGTTCGAAGGACTCATTTGTGTCATATGAACTGGTGTTAGTGTTCAGTGCATTCATGAACTTCTAGAGAATTTAAAAAATAAAGTTATTTATTTCCCTTTACTCTGAGAACAATCCTTATGGAGCATTCTTCTTTTGTTCATAATATTTTGAACTGATTTGTTTAATATTGTGTTTGGACCATACTCTCAGGAACGTAGTCTGACTCTTGGGCCTGTCTTGTGTAGGGCCGGGAGTTGGACTTTGATGGTCCTTGTGGGTCCCTTCCAACTCCGGTGATTCTGTGATTCTGATAAACAGCTAATCAGTCTATGAAATACCACAATACTACAGTTTTAGTTCACTTGGTATTCAAACTAACTTGTATTAAAAGATGTAAAAGTATAAACTAGAAAACATCTACATTTTACATCAAAGAATCACATCATACTAAAAGATGCAAAGTATTGCATCTTTTAGTAGTTAACTCTTCTTAAACATCAGGAGTATGCTTCTCCTGCCTCTCCAATGACCATCTCAACCTAAGAACTAAAGAAAAATTGTAAGTAAAAAGCATGTGTAACATGCGTATATCTTTATTTGGTTCTTTTATTCTCTGATATATTTACCTGTGAGAGCAACTCCTTTTTGGTGGTGCTTGTATTTCAAAACTCTTTTCTCTTTTTTAAGGAAGCTGAAATGTGTAAGTATGCCTTCCTTTCTGTCTTCAAAATATATAATGTAGTTTTCTTTTTCTTTAATTGCTTTATAATTCCGCTTCTTAAAATGAGTGTATAATGTTTGTCTTTTGTTGAAAATCTGAGGATTTCTTGGCCACATTGAGCTGTATTATGTCTCCTTGTGGTTTCCAATAGTGAATCTACTTTTTTTTCTGCAAGTGTTAGAAATATGTATAAACTGTGTAGCATCAGGGACAAAAATAGGAACATATTTAAAAATACAAACAACACAAAGACCTCAGATGATCTTGGTTTGTACAAGACAATGTACTATTATATGGGTTCAAGAGTAGACTAATTATGGTTCCAACTTTGTCTTTAATACATTAATCTCAATTTTTTTTTTTTTTTTTTTTTTTTTTTGTGAATAGTACCAATCAGAGAAAAAAAAATTACATTCTGCAGAATATTTTTTAACCAGATCAAAGAAGTCAAAATGTTACAGTATTGACTAAAACAGAATTAAAAGTTTTGGAAAAATTCTTCTAGCATAAAACATTTAGTACTGAAACATTTTATATATTTAAATGAACAAAGACACTATGACGAAAAAATTTTCCACTAAGGTAGCTTAGAAATTTCAAGGCCTATTATGTAACAGAAACACTCCCTGCTTGTTGACTTAAATGAGAGTACATCAGTTTAATTTATTATATTTTAATTTCATTTGTTCCAGTCACTGGATTATATAAATTTCATACTTTATTACTAATGTAAAACATTATATTAACATTATGAAACAATTCTAATGTAATTGCATTCTAAGCTTCTCCAGCTTGTCAGGGATAAGACATAATACAGACACTAATGATATCACTTTAACATTCTTTAAATGTTCTTTCACATTTTTTAAATCTTCTGAAATTATGAAGACCACACATATATTAAAATCTTTATTTAATACAATGAAGTGTATTTTTAAATCTAATTCTGTTGATAACTTTACTTTGATAGTTCTCTATTTTGCAATACCACTGTACCTAAAATAGTGTTGGTTAATAAATAATTATTTTAATTGTTGCTCATAAGAACACAGCCTCACTACACAACCACCTTATAATGAACTTTGGTATTAACACTTAATTGTTATCTTCCCAACACACATTTTAAATGAACAGGCTAACTGCATCTGTCAAAAGCATAAACCTTTTCTCGTGTAGCTACCATATATTTCTGTCCAAGGTTATACATTTATTTGTGCCATAAGAAACTAATAGGACTTAGGTAAGTAATTAAAAAATATAATTGCTTTATGCTTCTGTAGTCATTTGTATCCATTATGCTGAAAGCTTTCATATAAACCATACATCAAAATATTAATATATTCAAAATCTATTAATGAAACCCAATTCAAGTATACAAAAGGAATTACTATGTCTTTCTAGTTAATTCCTCAATACCAGAAATCAAAATATTGAACATCAATATAAAAATGAGCAAGACTATTTCATGTCTTTTATGGGAGACTTAACCTAAAAACTTTGCTTTTGCTATTTTATTTGACTTCTTCGGCTATCCACCATTGGTGTGAGATTTTCACATTTTCACCTCTAAAAAGAACTTTTTTCAGAAGGCTCTTACACAATGTCAACATTTATGCAAGATTATTAGCACAGCTCTGGAACCAAAATGATCTTGATATATTTCTGATTTTCTGCTTTACGTATGGTTCAAATACACTTAAATAATAATTCCAATAGACAACCTTTCATTTCTCGTTTATGTTCAACTTCTTTGCTCTACCTATCAAACAAGAGTGTCTCTTCCATAAACACAAGGCCCACCAGCTAGACATTAGAGCAGATTTAATTCTTTAGGTACTTATCTAGGCTGAGCTTTTCTTATCTATGAAAGCTCCTGATTACTTCTTTCTGTAGCCGTTGGCCATGGAATTATAAAACTTTAATTCAGCAGAGGTTATTTTTTCTATTAAGGTTAAATTTCTATTTACCAGCCTTTCAGACAGACTCTTTTCATGCTGCACCAGAAGGTGTAATTTTGTATTCAACTTGCTGCAGAGAAGACAGGAGAGATTACCACAGTGTTGCCTAAATTTTCATTTCTAAAAGTAAGGTGATTACTATTGCACGTAGCTATAGTTCTGTGTGTGAAAATGCAACATTGTGTGTGCTACCAAATCAGCCCTGTGGACTTTGGGTTCTTTATTTCAACAGTCAAGTCATATCACTGAAAAAAAAAAAGGAAAGTATATCTGACTACTATATACATTTAATATATGAAATGTTTTTCCATAAAGTAAGAATGTCTCTGTGATGTCTTGCTTTAAAAGACCTAAACTTGATTTTTATAATTATGTCTGAAGATGTTGAATTGAAAAATGACATAAAGTAGTTTTGAATCCATGTAATTTTAATATGTCTATCTCTAGAATCTAAAGATTAGAAGGAAAATTGTAGTAATTAAACTTAATTTTCACAGTCTGAGTAACACATGAAACGGAATAATTTTATCTTTCTGTCTATCTTGTTATTTGTTTTAACTGCCACAGCATGTTCTTTTGATAAGCATCAAGCCCAATTCCACGACCATTATTCAGATATTTCTCAAAGAAACCTCCATTAAAAAATAAAAAAATAAAAAAAAAATTTAAAAAAAAAAAAAATCATTCAGATCAAAAACTTTAAGACTATACTTTAGTTTTTGGGATTTCCATTAAAAACACAGTTGATAATTTCTCCCCCCACCCCCAAAATTTGTGATTTTTTTTCAACCTTTCAATGTTTAAAACATTGTTTAAAAACAATGTTTAAAAATATGTGAAAATTATTAATAAATTTTAAAGTAGAAAGGTGTTGTATATACAACCACTTTGTTATCTACCACAACCCAGTCGTACCTCTGTGATGAAATATAGCCATGAATTAGGAGAAGTTAACAAGGTCTTTCTACCAATATCTGCAAACAATAGTGTAAATATACAAAAAATTCCAACCCACTTTGATTTGGACAGAATATAGTAATAAAGAAATGTTAACATTGCCAATGAGCATATGTGATGAATACGATAATAATTTTATAATTTTCTCTGTGTGAAGTTCCTTGCACCAACTTTGTGTCTTCCTCTCTCTGAACTCCAGCGACCATCCAATCCTGACTCACAGGGAGAGCCATAGCAAGCAGCACCATTGCAGTTTACAGCCACTGGGACTTTGCACTGATCAAATCAAAATTTTTTTGGCTGTATACTGAAACAAGAAAATTTTTCTCCTAATGATTGCATTAGACTGTGATGAATAATCTCTTCAGGGAAGTCATCAAAGCTATGTCACCAGAATTATTTAAACCAGAAGGTTTAAATAATCCACTCTTCTTAATCATGTTCATTACCATTGTCTATAAACTTAAGCTAAGATTGGAAATCCTACTGTACTGGGTGCATGGTTAAGTGAAGTCCTTGCTTTGAAGAGCTTAACATCTAATTAGATTTGTTAGCTGTGACAGCAATGTTCAAAATGTCACAAACATTTTTAACCCTGCCACAGGTTTTCCACCAGTACCACCTCAGGCTCGAACGTAAAAACCCATAAAACGGCAGGACCAGGATTTTCAAAGAAGTATCAGGCTTGTACACAAAATAGAAAATGGGGTCCTGAAGTGGGATAAATTAGAGTCTAAAAGACTATAATTGTGATTCTTACCTCCTCTTTTTGATTTGTGCTGCTAGTTTTATCTCAAGGAGAAATTTGTTTTCTTGCATAGAGCAAATAATGCTTTATCTAACTCTATCATTTAGAAAGACTGACATGTTTAAACAATTCTATAAATTAGACCCAAACCTGAGGTGAGCATAGATGTAGTTCATATCCAAAAGCAATCCTTACACACGTTTAAACAAAAATCATGCAGGTGCCTGATGATACAAGCATTATTAAAGACACAAAAGACATTGAAACACTGGAAACATTTTTTAGTGGCTTATCTATTTAGGCAGATTTATCTCCTGGCTCACTGGAGTGTGGAAGGATCATGCAGTCACACTAAGCTGAAAACTCTTAGTTAAATATTATGTGCAGTCTATGTCGGTGAGCTCCTCAGCACTGAGTCACAATATGCTCACAGACATCATGCGTAACTGCTTCTACCATTCTCATCACTGCAGTACCAAAATTGCTTGCAGAGGAGCACTAAACAGAGTGAAAAGTTAATTCCAAGTATGTTTTTTTTCTCCTATTTTTCCTTCACTCAAAAGAAAACTTCTCTGTGCAGTAATGTAATATGTTTTAGTAGCATTATATAATTGTGAGAGACAGTGTCAGAGAATGGGGCCAGAGGGCAAATTTTCTTTAGCTCTCCACAGACAGAAGAGTGAAAATGTGAATATGCAAGCATTCCATCTACTTGCTTGGAAAAAGGAGAAAATTAAAGTGTACACACCTGTAGATTATGCATAATTTACACACAACTCATAAAATATACATAGTGCAATGTAACTATGCGCATAGTGCAATCATTTTAATTGTGTGTGACTTAACATCACATATTGCTTTCACCATTATACACTAAGTAGTATTTTTTATGTATTCTTTGTGCATTATTACAGTCTTACTACATTTAGTATTGCATTTCTCTACATGGTGATCAAAG
Organism: Sinosuthora webbiana; assembly: GCA_013397395.1. Lineage (NCBI taxonomy): Eukaryota > Metazoa > Chordata > Aves > Passeriformes > Sylviidae > Sinosuthora > Sinosuthora webbiana. Next base: position 40,779 of record VXBN01003438.1, on the reverse strand, counting down.
GATTTAGGAAGACCTCATATGGCACTCTTCGATTAAACAGAGATATTGCTTAGTGGGCTGGGGCAGAAGAGCAGAATTAGTGTGCAGGAGCTGTCTGCGTGGCAGAAAGCTCTTGTGAGACTTGCAATCAACTGTTTCAGCAATTAAAAATACAGCAAAGTACTCACCATTTTCAGGTTCCACAGGGAATTTAGACTTCAAACTTTTTTCAGACTTCAGTTAAGAAAACTACAGTTGGAAAGTCATAAAAGAGAAGATCACTGAATCTTCTTTTTGGGAAGACCTAAAATACATGTGTTTTCATCCAGGAAAACCTTATTTAGGCTGTTATTCTTGCACATTGTCCTCTACTGTTGGAACCATGTAACCTTTAAATTAATTATTAAATATACAAAGATTTAGAAAGAATGGCAGTACAGCCTGGTGATCATGGATATCCCCAGTTGATGAATGTCTAGATCCTAATGCAAGCACTCTATGACTTTTTATATTTATACTAAAAATCCAATTACTTAAGTAGCTAATCCAAAACATGAATTCAGTAAAATACATTTTCGTAAACTCTAATAACTGGATACAAAAAAAATTCACTGGAGGGAAAGACATTTTTGGCTTTGTCCCTCTTTGTCACCACTCTGTTTCTAAGTGGGAAAAAAATCAAAATAATTTACCTAAGCCAAGTTTGTTTTGCCTGTGATATGCAAAGAAGCTCCCTGTCCTTTTCCCAGTCTGGAAGTTTTTTCATCCTATTTTCTCATCTTGTCCTGTGGAAGAGGGGAGTGAGAGAGCAATTTCTTAGGGGTCTGGTAGCCAGCCAAGGCAACCTACAAGAAGAAGATAATCTTTAATGGATGTATGGAATGGAGTCTGAGAAAGAGCAAAATGACATGAGACAATGAATGGAACGGGGCCTCATCCTGGAAGAAGAATCTGAAATGAATTCATAGGTATAAAGCAATTTTGTGTATCAAACTGGAACCAAATCTTTAAAGAGACTGCTAAAAAATATGATTAATGGCAAAATGTATATAGCATATTTATTTCTAAATTTGCCATACAGACATTTTTTATTAAAGAAAAAAAGAATAAATATACTGAGTGAAAGAAAATGTAATAAAGTATAAAAAATATGTAGCTGCATACATGAAATAATTTATTCATATCTCAATTGTGTCCTAATTTATCCTGAAATTCATAAAATAGTTTTGCTGTTTGAGAAACAATAAATGTCATCCTCTTAAAGAGCCATAACAGTTAGATTTTCAGACTTCTCTTGTCATGACTTTTGGATTTTTAAATAGTAATAAATATATGCAGCTTATCTGATCTTTTCAAAAGGTAGCTTCAAAATAAATAATTTAGAAGCAATAGGAAATGCCTTAGCTTTTTCAGATATTTCTTTTCTATATTGATGACATAAATTTATATGAAACAACAAATAAAAAGAGTTAATGGAATACTCACAGCTTAAGGTCACATATTCATAAGTGCATTTGGAATATGCATGTATTTTAAAAATGCATGTATTTTAAATTAAGAAAGTTAAGAAAATTGTAATTCTGTGATTTTGCTATTTTAACTTTTATAATCTTGTTGCTTTAGCTGCTTTTAGTTCTAGTTAATAGATAACTTTGTCCTAATAAAATAAGATTGATATTCTAGAAAAACTAGGGAGTAACTGAAAACTCATGCACTCCAAAAGTTTTAATAAATGTAATCCACCTGCAGGACTTAAGAGTGAATTGATTAGCCAAGTGTCGTGAGTTTTGTAAATCTGGGTGGAGCAGAATTGTTTATCTTTGCCTGAATGGGTCAGTGTCCCTTATCAGATGGTGGAGTGCTACTTATCTCTCTTCATTGTTTCACTAATCCATGGGGACATCTTCTGCTAATGGACCATTAAGCTGCTCTACACAGAGAGGAGGAACCAAACCATCTTAACCT
>VXBN01003438.1:0-35389 GCA_013397395.1 Sinosuthora webbiana | reverse complement strand
GAAGAAACCGAAGGCGAGGCAGGGCTGGCCCGGGTCCCGCGGCCTGAGAAGGCGCAGGACTCAGGCCAAACCAGTGGTAGTAGATATCCCAGGACTGAATCTCTTTTGCTACAGCGAAAAAAAAACCAAACTCCAGCCAGAGAGTTCTCTCTTCCTGAACGCCGAAAAAAGAACAACCCCCAACTCCTAAAACTCTGTCCTTTTTTCTTGCCTTATCTCTCTCTCTTTCTGCCTTCTTAAGTGTGTCTTTTTTTTCAGTTAAATATCTTTAAGTATCCAATACTTGGTCTCCTTGGTAACTTATGGGGAAAAAAAATTTTTTAGAGAAAAAAGAAGGAACAAACCCAACCCCCAACAAATGCCCAGTCCAGATATGCAAAAATGTTTCCTCTTAGCTATCTTTTTAATCAAGTACCTACCCTACAGCAGTAACTTCAGAAAAAGCAGTTCACAAAGTTTCTTCCTTCACTGGTCTACATATAATGTTGGATCTTTCCTAAAAATAGATGCATTACTTATGGCATTTGCTCAGACTGAATAGGAGTTGAATTTTTTTGCTTGTTTTGTTGCAAGTAACTTAATCATATTTTTTTCATGAGAATGTCAGTGCTTTGTAAGCTTGAGGCCAGATATTTCTCATTAGTTTTCTCTTACATCCATAAGAAACAAAGGTATTCCTTCTCTTGCTTCCCATTTTACTTCCTTTCTCCCCTTACCAAGTTTTTAATGGTAAGTTAAACCTCTTCTTATTTAATTACCTGCCCTGCTGAAATGTCAGACAAATTAGACTATCATTCCCTGGCCTGCAATCAGTGTTTTTCTGTTAGAAAAGTTAAATACATAAAGCAGAAGTTCATATGGGTGACATATTACTGTGATAATATTAAACAGATAGTATTTCAACATGTGGCAGTCTATTTTTTCTTGTTCTTTTGCTGCCTACCACCAAGAACAAGCACGTCCCTTTTCTTTTCTTCCCCAATAAAGCATTTATATATATATATTGGCAGGACTCTCCCACTGCCCCTCTCCTACATAATGCAACTGAACTCAAAAATTGANTATTTTTTCTTGTTCTTTTGCTGCTGAACTCAAAAATTGGGACTCTCAATTCCCAAAACCAAACAGCTTCAATAGAACTTAGCAGAGGGGACAGATCATCTCCCTCGACCTGCAGGCAGTAGCCACTAATCCAGAAAACACAGTTACTATTCTTCACCACAAGAGCACATTATTGATTCAAGGCCAACCTGGTGTCCTCCAGGATCCCCAGGCCATGTTCTGTACTGCTGTTTTCTACCTGTTCTGGTCTTGACGTGTACTGGAGCATGGGGTTGTTCACCCCAAGCACAAGACTTCCCATTTTCTTTTGTCGAATTTGTAAATTTCTTCTCAGCCCTGTTGAGGTCCCTCTGAACTGAGCATAACCCTCGGATGTATCAGTCCCTCTTCTCACCTTTGTATCTTCTGAGAACTTGCTATTTATGCCCTGTCTCATCAAGCAGGTCATTGATGAATATACTCAATATTACTGGTACCAGTATTGAACCTTGTGGTAGACTGTTTCCTACTGGCCTCAAACCAGACTTCGTGGTGCCCATTACTGTTACTTAAGCCTGGCTTTTTAGACAGTTTTCAATCTGCTTCATTGTCTGCTTAGCTAATCTATTATACTTTATCAGGTCGTATAGAAGGATGTTAAAGGAGACTGTGTTGGAAACCTCACTAAAATAAAAATAAATAAAGCCCATTGCTGTCCGCTCAGCTACCATAAGCAGTCATGTTCTTCCAGTTCCTAATTATGCTTCACTTCACTAGCCTGAACAAGTCACATCTGTGATGGATTTTGCATTTTCTTCCTTTTTATTTTTTTCTATCTACACCTTTTTTTCATATTCTATAGTCTGATTTGAGTACTTATCATCCCTGCATGTCATTTATTTTGAAATACTTTTCTAAAATCTATTTTTTTTCAATATGGAGTGAATTCTTCACCCTAATCACCAATAAGCCTTACTATTTAATTTGCTTATTTATAAAAAATGTCCTGGAACAGAAGCCACAGCAATAGTGTGCTGCTTTCAATCTTCAATAGCAGATATTGACTTTCAAAAATATTGGACTGTCTTTGAATAATCCAAGATGATCTTCTTCATCCTGAAATATGTAGAATATAATCAGACTAACCCGCTCTGAACATCTCACAACTGTATTTTAAGTAACATTTATATAAAACTAACAGCATTTTAATTTTTTTCATACACAGAAAAAACTACAGCACAGGTTTGTGTTATCTTATCATAATAAAAGATATTTTCAAGATGGGTTGTATGAAGGTCATTACTTCATTGGAGGGTTATAAAACACCTTTCTTTATCCTCACAAAATAGCTGCTTCCTTCTGGCCACATCCTTCCCTCATTCTTTTTTATGTTTTTCTCTCATTTTGGTGTATTAGTGGCTCAAAAAAAACTTGCTAGAGCTACCATTTTTAATTAGCATAACAAAAAAGTATTTCTATTCTTCCAGGACTGCCTTTTGATTTAAATACATTTAGAGATGGTGAGGGGTACCTTTTATTAATCCCTCTTGGGAGGTTATGTGCTCAAGTCACGTTTACATTAAAGAGATTTGTTTGTGTAGCTCCCTATAGACCATTTTGAAGATCTGCTTCTTGGAATATCAAATTATGTTTTATTTGATAGATGTGAAGTCTAGTAAGAATAACAGAGTGAATTTTGTTTCTTGCTTGTCCTTCAGCTCAAAATTAGCATTTTGAAAATTATTTAACTTCGACTAATAGGCACATAAGAACTGAAACTACATAGCCTTTCTAATGCCAGTATTAAAATATTATCATATTTATAAAGCCCAAATAGCGCTGGAGGTTTGGGATTTTTTAATGCTATGATAAATAATTTCTTTTTTTCTTAAAGTTCTTTTCTTAATTTTTTCTCAATTTTTCAAGTTTCTATTATGCAAAGAGGAAAAGTAAAAAGGCATTCAATATGAAAAAGGAATGAAAAAAGAATGACATGTAAGAGGGGCTTTGATGGTAATATATGCAGTTTATGTATTTGTTCTTCCTATAAGTCCTACAGATTCTCAAGCCAGAAAACCAATTATTTTCTATTTATAGTCAAATAGTGAAAAAATACAGTGTGTCTATTTAGGGTCACACTGCCCGGGGTCACACTCAAAATAAGAGCAATTCCTGTAATAAGCAAAATGGTCTTATGATGCATTTATATATATAGGTATATAGATAAATATTTCATCTCATCATTACCTGAATCTTAGTGCCCCTAAAAAAAAAGTGAAGGCTACATCTGAAGTCAATAGGGACAACTGTTCCCTGCAGATTGTATCAAAACTTCATTTCTTAATGAAAGAAAGGATTCAAACCATAACCCCTAAATTGATGACTCTTTTCAGCATTTTGAGTTGGCTAATTTTGCTGCTTTTCCACTCTCTGGTTATCTTTTTGTCCTTATATTTTTCCATTTTATTAAGTTACCTTTTCCTTAATCTGAAATCATATTGATATTTAATGAAAAAATGCACTGGAAGAAATGATTAGGGTAATTAATGAAACATGTAGTCTTTAAGATGAAAAAACACAACAACTCCATCTTACTTTTTTCCTTATTAATATCTGTATTCATTGAGAAAATACAGATAAAATTTAATTGTTTTAGAGACAAAAATAAAAGAGGAAATAATAAGACCAAAACACAAGAAATTTACAGCTAAGTTCACGACAGCTTCTGAGGAAATCAGGTAAAGAATTGCTTACTGTACAATGAAAGATCTTAGAGAGGATGGTGGGATTTACATCAGCCTGCTCTGGATAAAAACTAATTATAGTTACAACCTCTCTGTTAATATTTTTGATTGATTTTTCTAATTTTTTAATTCAGCCAAGTTTTCTCATTTGATATTATGAGGTAAAATAAGGAAAAAAAAGTATTAATGGCATAAATTAGGTAATAATGTTTGTTTTGATGGTTTGGCTGCTTTGGTGAATAGTCATGAACCTGCAATTGATTTGCTCACTTCAGAAATATCTGATTAGAAACACTGTACCCTTGACAAGCAAAACTTAACTAGAGCATCTACTAGCACCTCTTCTTTAGCATCATATTTGAATTTCTTACCATTTTTAGTACTGAACAGAAACCCAAGACATGGCTCATCCAAAACAAACAACCTGACAGGAGGTCACTAGAAGCAAAAAAAAAAAACACTGAAGAGCTTTGCCGAAAGTTCATAGTATTCTTTGGAGGTAAAGTATGGCTCTGGGACCCTGTCCTTCCTATGTTCTTTGTAACCACTTATAGTTTGATGGAGACAAACAGAGGGTGATAATTCAAAGTGTGGGACTTAAAAAAATAAAAAAATGTTTGGGACATGAAATCTGCTGAAAGTGGAGCATAGAGCTAAGACTCAGGGGAAAAGAGAACTGTTACTGCATGAAACAGAAATTACAAAAAAAAGAAAGAAAACTTGGACTTGGTTGAACATCAGGACTGGGACTACCATATATGATAGAAGCAACTGAGAAAAAAGGAGATGTGCAGGCAGAATGTTGATGTGGGAGAATAACACAGACTGCACGGAGAAGCCCTTAAACAGAGAATGGGCTGGATTGGCAATAAGTCAGAGAACATAGATGACCACTATAGGATAAAGATACATGACAACACATCAGAAAATGGGCAGAAGAGTGTGTTCACAAAAATATACTGACTGCAGATTATGAAAATGAAACTGTTTTTCCCTGATGCTAACAAGTATTTGTAACATATTGACAGAACCTAGTGTCAACAGCATGAGATAAAATATCAAGCAAACTGAGAAAGACTGTCACATTTTTCAGCCAGCCCATTCTTTGGATCTAGGAAGCAAAGCTTGTGGTATTTGGAGATGCTATCATTTAAGCATAAATTTAACATAGTGCCAGAGAAATAACTCTCTCAGTGTTATTATGTTCAAAAAGCTACTATATAAAAGGCATGCAGATATTTTATTTTGGTTTTGTCACATATTGATGGCAACTGCTCCATTTTAACTGCTGGGACCAGTCAAGGGGCTGGACTCCTTTTCTCCCCCAAAGGGACACCTTTTGGGTGAGAACCATACTCTATGCATGCTGAATACTTTTATTGGGGAATAGAGGTATTACTTTGAATACATTTTCTCAGTCAGATCACTGGCAATTCTTGAACTTTGACCTATCACAATTTTATATTATTAAAGAGTGTTATTCCATAACATTGTTAGTGTGAATCCTTCATGGGCACAAGCAGCAGAAAAAACCCCTCAAATAAAGTGGGAAGTCCCACTGAGGGGTCTCCTTCATGCTGTCGGTGTGTGTCCCTGCCTAAGTGAGTCAAACCATCCTCCAGGACTGTTCAGTGAAGGGTCCCTGTAATGGGACACTGACAGCCTGGTTGGGAACAAGGGTCTCAGCTTTCCTGGGACACTGACACTGACAGACAAATCAGATTCCAAGTGTTGCAGAAATCTTCTCTTTTCATGTAACACTGATCCAAGGGACCAGCCAAGAAAAAAAAAATTTGAAAGGCACTCTGAGTCAGAGGGGAAGAGAATTTACCCATATGGGCACAAACCATATTGTGCCACATTCCCTTGGGCTCAGTGAATGCAGCCTGACCTTGCCCAATATGTGGGATTAAGGTCAGATTTAGATGTATTGGAGTGTTTATACAAATTCAGCTTATGCCATACTCATTTGTGAATTTACATTGTGATACAGTCAGAGGACAATCAGTATGTGTAAGACTCAAGTTACAACAAAGAAACATATTTTACATTTCTTAAAATTTCAATATTTTGTCCTTAAAACCTACCCAACATTTTCAGACATTCCTGATTTTCTCCTAAGGAACATAGAGATCTAATTTTTTTGAAAGTTTTGATGTCAAAACTGTCAGAAATCATTAAGACCTTAAAGACTCATGAGACAAAAATCAATGCCTGAGATTTTAGAGGGAAGGAAAAAGTAATTTAGAACTCTCTTCTGTCTTCTTGAAAAGAGATAAACATAATAGCAAACCAAAGTCTGAGAGCTGCTGGCTAGTTTCCCTTTCAAGCTCACCTTTTTCTTTCCTATTATTGTATTATGGCCTCTAGGTAGAATTAAAGTGATGCTTGTGCATTATTTTGGAGGATGTTTTTGCCTCATTAAGGTCTACTACTTCCTACCTGTACCTATTTTAGCTAGATTCTATGTTGTATAATGTATGACATATGACACTTTTACTCAACAATTAAGCTGGTAGAAACTTAGATACATCATCAAAGGCAATTTAATTTTTTTGCTTGAAATATTTTCACCCATCTAGATTAGCTACTTAGGAAGTTCTTGGTGTTCAAAATGTTAAATTTATTAGTCTCAGTTTTGGTTAACTTGTAGAACATAACATAGCAATTAAAATTAAACCAGAAAGAGAGAAGTAGTTATCAACATTTCTAACGTGTATGTGGTGACCTATGTGGTGCTCTACCTATAGGCAAAATGGCACTTCTTTTGTGCCACAGACAAGACAGGATATGGAATCATCTATAAAATCACAGAATCACATCGTGGTTTGATTTGGAATGGACCTTTAAAGGTCATCTAGTCTAATTTTCCTGAAATGAGAAGGGGTGGCTTTTCTTAGAGGGGCAAAATCCACCTGACTTCATATATGGATGAAAACTTTTTTTTTTTTTCCTTTTGTTCACAAGTTATTCCACAATTGTCTGCCTCAGAACTCCTAGCATTATCTTTTGGGAGCACATGGACCACTGTTTTTTCTTTTTATGCTTTATAAAGTTGAATATTTATACAAGAAAATGTGTCATTTATACGGGATTATTATTATTATTTACAGTTAAGTCCTATACATGGTGTTTCAAACCTAATAGATAGATAGATAGATGAGTCATTTTAGATAACTGGGTTGAATATTTTCTTTGGGAGAACCTAGATTCTGAGCTCAGTTCTTTGCAGGCTGCTAATTACAAACTATGCTAATGACAATCTATGGTTATTATGTTACTTATGCTACTGAGGCTGTGCTGTGTCAAGATATTGCCATGAAAAACCTGTGGTCCAAGGCGCATTATCTGTGCCATGAACTTTCTTTCCTGCTGCCTTTTGCTGTTTTCAGACATATTTCCTCTCCTTTTAGATAGAAACAGCCTTGGTTTTGGTTGTTCCTAAGGCTTAACCATGGAAAAGATCAGCGTTCCAACTCTCTCAGGGAAGTACTTGTGTTAGACGTTCATTGATACTTGAGATCCTTTGAAAGACTTGGTATCTCCAGGTTTTACCATCATATCCACAGACACTCTAACTGCCTGTTAAATACAATAGGGTAAGACATGTATTGCAGACTATGTGTGTCAAACTGCTATGTGCACATAAGTCAGTTCAGACATGTAGAAAAAAAGCAGTCAGACACATTACAGTCTAATTTAGAAAATTTTTCCCTATGAAGGGCAAGTGCTTTTTCTCATCTTCCTTCTGTATAGCAAGCCAAGCTATTTAATTATGCTATTCAATTAGAATATTTATTTTAAAGACCTGTAGAAGAGATTTTTGCCTTCCCATAAAAAATTACACACAAACCTTTTCCAGAAATCAACATTCCTTTATACAGCATTTTCCTTTCTTTTGTGTGCTTCTGCCAAAATTCAGATGAGGGAGGTCCTTTCACTAGCCAGATTTGTGAGTGACAGCCATCACAATTAAACACAAATTTTACTGTACTGTAATTTCTTTGTCCATTACATGCTTATGTCCAAATAAAATGAGTTCTAGTTATAAGTTCACATTTCCAAAAATATCTTGGACAGAAAAGAAATGTAAACATTCAGTAAAACTCTGTTGCACAGGTTATAGCACAATTATAGTACTCTAGATATCAGAGAAAGAAATTAGATCTCTGTGTTCATCCACTATCAATAAAAAAATTGATCTCCACATTATCTGCTTATTTGTAACACATATGATGCTGGAAGGAAGATCCCATGAGTACAGAGCCTCCAGCTCTGCCCCTGTCCTCTACTTTTCCCTGAGCATATTAAGTGCAATGTTTTTCCTTTCATTGCTCTCTTTTTATCTACTCTTCTAAACCTCTTTGTTCCTCTGTTTGGTTTTCATCTACTCTGAACTGCTGCTTTGGTACTGAATGCTGATGAAACAATAACTTATTCCTGCTCAGGTTATTTTTCAGCTGTATTTCGTAGCATAACATAACTATCCTGCATTTATACAGGGAATCTCTGCATCCATGATAAGGACAACTAACACAGCTGTTTGCAGGTAGCCTGGATGTGTGAGGGACTGCAGGCATGGATCAATACTGCAACATAGACAGAGACTAATAATGTGACACCCTTTCAATTTGCCACTAATTCTGACCCTCTTCCTGTAATCCTAATGCCCTGCAGTGTTACTGCTGCTCAGTCACAGCTCTGTCATTGTCACCAGGCAGGGACATTCCCAATCCCAGCCTTCCTCTGTTGGCTCCTCAGAGCAGTCAGTTGACATTTCCTTTTCCTTCCTTGACCTGAGTGTGTCAGCTGCCGCTTTCAACAAAAATGTGTGGTCAGTTACATTAGCTCAACTTTTTTTTCTGGTTTTGGTTTTCCGAACTGGAAGGAAAAAATTCAGTCCTAAAAATCCTAGGACTGAAGTTGCCCTTTGAGGTCACTGAATCCACTTCCTTCCACTTAATGGGACTTGTAGACCACTGCAGAAATGGTCATGTGAATGCTTAAATTTGTACTGTGAAGGCACAGTAAAAAATTATTTTTAGGAGTCAGAAAAATAATAGAATACTTAATCAGAGAAAACAATATTGTGTTTTGTCAAAGGAAGAAAAAAATCTCAGAAAATAAAGTCTTCAGAGGAAAGAATACAGTTTTTAAACTAATCTTTATTTTTCATCTTAAATAAGAGAATATGAAGGCAGAAGTGTTGAATTTGAACAAAAAATATAATATACACATGATGTGTATCACCCTTAACAGGGACAAAAGTCAAATTTCTTTCACAAGCTTCATAAGAATTTACTTTGAAAGAACACAAAATAACTCAAAAAGATTTCTTTTTAATTTTTTTTGGCATCTCTTGTCTGGCTAGAGGATGGCAATAGACTGACTATCTAGATTCTGCATTTCTGTATACTATTCTATCCCCTCTAAATTACATCTGAATTCTTTCAAAAAAAAAGCTGCTTTTATTTTTCTTAGTTCCTTAATAATTTCCTCTGTGACTGATCTAGATAAAAGTGGTGTTTTTTCCTATAGACAGTGTAGACCTCTTGTTTACCCTTTCCATTTTACGATAGTTCATAGTGATCCATCTTCTAGAATGAACACAAACAAGATGTGTTCAGCAATTTTTTCCATCACTGCAACCCTTGACAGAATATAGATTGAAAAAAAAAAATTAGTTCAGAGAAGGTGAACGTGATGCTGATCAATTGCTGGAAGCAGCTTGACGAAGTGGGAAAACTGAAGCTTTTCCAAATTGTGTAGTGAGCCATCACAAAGCTGCTGATATTCTATGCAGGTACTGATTTTCTCTGCAGAACTGAAAGTTTATTATTTCTGTTAGAGATACAAACTACTGGGACTACCAGATCTTCTAGTGCTGTTGTAACATCAGATAAGAACGTGGAATGAATATATATATATATATATATATATATATATATGGCTAGTAGCGGAAGATAAGGTTCTTTTTCCATTTATTGCCATAGTATGGAATTTCTGCTTGTACACCAGATAACTCTAGAGAAAAATCCACAGGATTTAACAAGGAAACAGCATAAATTTACAGAAATATTATTTCCCTTAGAAAGATGATTCTATTTGTTCAAAAATGCTGTGCATGTAATTCTTATTATAAAAATTTCTAAAGATTTAAAATTTTCCACAAATATTCAGGGTACTTGCTGCTTTGGGAGCAGTGTCTGGCTCTCACTGCCAGAGGGCAGGGCTGGGTGGGATATTGGGCAAGAATTGTTCCTTGGGAGGGTGATGAGGGCCTGGCACAGGGTGCCCAGAGAAGCTGTGGCTGCCCTTGGATCCCTAGGAGTGTCCAAGACCAGGTTGGACAGGGCTTGGAGCACCCTGGGATAGTGGAAGCTGTAATTCCCTCCCAGCTGGCATATCCAAGACCCAGCTGCTGCCAGGACTTGAGGATTCACCAAGAAAGTGTTGCTGTGTGAAATTTGGGTTTGCAAGTTTATTTAGAACGGTTTGTTCTGACCCTTTGGTTTTTCCCTAGTTGTGGGTCCTCTCTATCTCCCTGCAAACCTGCCCAGGCTCTGGTGGGGGGCCAGGGTGATTGGCAGAACCCTTTGACTTCTCCTCCCTGTATCATGTATCAGATGTCATGTGTATTGTCTTTTTGTCCTGATTTACTCCCCTCTGTCCTGGTATTAGTTCAAGGTAACCCCTGCCCCTTTCCACAAACCCCCCATACTTAAGATGAAACCCAAGCCCAGGGAGCTCACTCTGCACGTGGCTCTCTGGGAGCAATAAAACCTTTCCTACCACCCACGTGAGAGCCCGCCTTTCTTCTACACCAAAGCCACGTTTCTGCCCGAGGGCCAGGACCCACACCAGCGAGAAGGTACAAAAGCTGCACCAATAAATGCGAGTTCAGGGACAGAGCTAGCTGTTGCAGCTCCAAACCTCTGCAAGGAAGCTTTAGAAAAACAAAGAATCAATGGTGTTCTGTTCAGAATGAAGGATTTTTTGATCCAAATTACTGGATCCAGCAGCACCACATTTTCTGTTAATTTCTCTAGAAACCCTTTTAAGAATAATTAAGCAGAAAAATGTTTTGCCATTCTATGACTCTAAAGAAGAGTAAGATGTTATTTCAAATCAAAGTGTTGACATTTGGATTTTAAATGCTCTACAGGGTGTTTGGGAATTATCTGTTAAATACATTTTATAGGTGTGGTACGTTGACCTTGGATTATTGCCAGATGTGCACACATCAATTATTATCCCCCTTCTCAATTGGAGTTCCCTGGAAATTGGGTGGAAAAGCTCACAGGACAAAATAAAGACAGGGACATCCCTTACAAATTCCTATCATGGGCAAAACAGGTGTGACATGGAAAAATTAGATTATTACCAGTTAAAAAGACAGTTAGATGGTGAGAAATGAAGGTACAACAACATGGTCTCCCTTCCCCCCAAAAAACACAGAGGGAGTGGGGGCTACAGCCAGTCTGTAATAGTTCTTTTCAGCTACTTCCTCCTCAGATTTTTTTCTCTGCTGCAGCATGCACTGTCTTCCTGGGCTGCAGTCCTTTTCTACTCCAATGTGGGGACTACCAGGCTGCAGCATCCTTTAGGATTTAGCTACCTGCTCCAATGTGGGATTCTCCATGATCTGTAGTGTGGGTATCTGCTCCACTGTGGTCTCTGCTTGAGTACTTGGAGCATCTTCTCCTCCTTCTCTAACCTCAGTGTTAGTGGGATTGTTTGTTCCACTTTGTCCTCTTCCCTGTTTGCAGTGGTTTTTATCATGTCTTACATTAAGTTCTCCCAGAGAACCACAAATTCCTCTGCCAAGTTCAGCTGTGTCCTGTAGTGAGTCCATTTTGTAGCCATCTGGAACTGACTGTCCATCAAAGAGAAGTCCCTGGCTTCTCCTCAAAAAAGCCATCCCTGCAGCCTCCACCATTTCCAAAACCTTGTCATTTACACTAAACACCAAGAAGTTATTAGATAAATTATGTTTATTGCAAATACATAGAGTCACATATACACTGTTACCAAACATTCTGTGACTTCTGTACTTCTTCTCAAGTTGGTTAAAATTGACAAGCTTAACACACAAAAAAAAAAATTAAGAATAGAGACATCTGCAGAGACTGACCAGGGAATTGTGATACTTCTGGTAGGCATAATGTTTAGGAAATTATTTTGTATTTTCCTGTATTTTTAGGTTAATATAAAAGGAAGCCTGTTAAAATCTACAGTTCATGAAGAATAGAGTGGCCTAGCACAGACATCTTTTAAAAGTCAATAAATTTAATCAGTTAAAAGTCAGAGTTAGTGCAGACCTAATATCAAGGTGTTTCTGTCTTTGTTGTTTGTTTGTTCTGTTTTGTTAGTATTACATCCAGGTATGGAGCTGGAAGAAACTCCAATAAAAGTACAAGGAGGTGAATTGTGTTCTCATTGAAAATATAAAGCAATGACTGTTGCACTGTACTGACACAGAACAAAACAAATACTAAAACTTAGCAGGGCTACCAGCCAGTGTGGCAGTGGGGAGTGAAAGATGATAGGAAATTATTGAGGACCTGATAGGAACAGACAGACTCCTAGAATATATGTTTTATTTATCCTATTAGGAAAATAAAACAATAGAAATTCTATTCCACATTTACATTAGAAGATAGTGATGCACAGAAAAAGCTGGAAATAATCCTTGACTGAGAATTCATATGCCAGTGGGAGAGAACAAAGTGCTGTCTCCATGGTCTGGGGAATAGATGCAGAACAATTGACTCAGATGTTGCCAATACAAATGGATCTGAAAACCTTCCTGCAGTAGCCCCACAGCCTACTTCTTTCACCCTGGTCCTTTTCCTTTGCAGGTGAATTCATGTTTGTGAGTGCAAGCAGCAGCAGAAGGATGGACAGAGAGCTGTGTATGGGAGGACAGGACCAAAAACCAGTTTTCAGAGGAGTGGCTGTGGAGCTCCTGGTGTTTAGTCTGGAGAAGAGAAGGCTGAATGAAGACTGTATCGCTCTCTAAAAATACCTTCATGGAGGTTCTGGAGGTGGGGGTGACTGGTCTCTTCTTCCTAGTAACAAGCAACAGGACCTGAGGAAACAGCCTCAAGTTGTGCTAGAGGAGCTTTAGATCGGATATTAGGGAAAAAACTATTCACCAAAGGGCTTCTAGAGCATTTGAACAGACTGCCCAGGGAAGTGGAGGAGTCACCATTGCTGGAGGTATTTGAAAGACATGTGGAGGTAGTGCTCAGTGACATAGTTTGGTGTTGAACTCGGTTAATGGTTAACAGTTGGACTTAATAGTCTTGGAGGTCTTTTCCATCCTAAATGATTCTATAATTCTATGACCTGAACAAACTTTTTGCTACAGATTATAAACTGCTTCTCCACCTCTGGTGTTGTACACACAAACTTTGTCCAAGAGCTCTCTTCTTCTTTAAAAGGTCCCAGAAATGTAGGAGCTGTTTATAAACAGTTGAAGAAGTTTTTCAAGAATGGACAGGATACTACTGTGACAGAGCTTCTGATAATCATTTATTGTACTATTTGGTTATACAGGTACGTGCCCCTCCCCACCAAAAAAAGTACGTAGCACTATATTTGTTCTCTTAAATAGCCTGGTGTTCAGGAATGCTGAAATGTCCCGTCTCTGAAAAATGACATTGCCTTTACTCAGAAAGAAAAGAAATATCTTAATTCAGAAAAAAGGTGAGCTTGTAAGGTAAATTATTATGCAAAAATATTGGGAGAATCTGCAAAATTGCAAAATTCTTTCTAAGTTTTCAGTGAAGCTAGGGTTTGGCATTAACTTAGTTATGTTAGTAAAGTGACATGAAGAGCTGTATAATCATTTAATTTTATTAGCCATTAGAATTACAGATATTTTAAAGGTAATGTAAGGGATCAGATGACAAAAAATAATATTTAAGAGGTTGTCTTACTTGCCCATGTCACATTCATGCACACATTTTAAGGCAGATTCTTTCATCTCCAAATATTTGGTGTTCTTTCAACTTTTCACCATCAGTTTATTGCCACAAAAACCTGACCATGTTAAATTTTTGCTTCTGACAGCACAAACCAGGAAAGGAACAAATATGGTTTACTCTACCATGCCAAGAGTCATTACTCAGCAAGATCTCTTCCTTTAATTTCTGACAAGATCAGAAGAGCTTTAACAGGTATTAGAATACTAGTGCACTCTGTACCATTTCTATTAATAGTAGCATTGACATTTTCCAAAGAAAAAAAATCTGAATAAGGGAAAATTTACATATAATTTTATTCATATATCTATATATTAGGTGGAATAGAAACCTGGGATTTTTTCATATATCAGGTTTCATTCATTTTAGTAATGTGGTGTCAGTATACTGCCAACATTTACAATAGGAATGTTGCAGATGGTGCGTTTAAAATAGAACTGGTAAATTCACTTGCTTCACCTGAGATACATTGAAGTGGTGTTATACTTCATGGAAAACCTGAAAATGTTATTCTAGATTAGGCTAAAAGAAATTGGATTAACTCCACAAATGTAATAATATATTTTTTAGCCATCTGTGGACCTCACTTAGAAAGGTGCTTTGCTTGGGAAAAATGAGGAAGAGTTGATCATGTACTTTCTGTGACAATATGAATACTTTTTGTATTTTAAGTTGACAGAAAACAAACTTACATAAATTCTAACCTTAATTTAAAGTTGTGGCTCAGGGGATTTACAGGTAGGTGAATTTAAAATTGTGATTTTATTTCACAAATCAGAAAACCATTTGTGTAGATGCAGCATAGAATTTTGCAAGTTGTTCTTTTAATAGACCTCTGTTAGCATGGGGACTGAAGTTAGTTCAGTCACAGCTACTGAAAGCTTGATTTTTTTTTTTTAATGCCATTGAACAATATCAGCTGTTGCACTGATGATGTAGAGAAGTCTGAGATTAGGCAGTGGAAGAATAATGGACACTAAAGCACTGTTTCAGGCTAATTTAAATCAGTAACAGAATGATAAAGCTTTTACATTCTAACATAATTTTTCTTACCATAAATATGATAAATATATTACTGATGTATGACAGTGTTCTGGTTTCATATTAACTGATAAATGAGAGTTTAGCTTTATACTTATAGATACAGATCAGGTATATGCTTCTCCCAGTATGGAGTTACACTGCATATAGTAACATAGCTAACAGACACATCATTGTTTCCAGTAATGTTAAAAATTCCTGAAGTAGAAATCATCTATAATAATAACTTATTACTATTATAGAAGACCTGGGGGAAATCAACTAGGAAATTTGTAGCATCTCCTGGTTTAAATATGTAAGAATATTTGTAAATTTAAAGACTTGCAAATTAAATTCTCCTGTCTTTGCACATCCCTAATCAAATTGTTGCCAAATTTTAGGAGCTCTTTAAACACAGGAAAGAGTCAGTTTTAAATAGGAGACATTGTTTAAACTGTGCAGGGTGCAAGGTGAAAGTTTTCCACAAATCAAGCAGCCCAGAGAGTTAAAAGCAAAAGAATTTATACACTAAAATTCACATAAACCCACCAAACATAGTTACCACCTACCCTAATCATCTAGCTTGCGTAACCTTATTCAACACTTGCTATTGTACCTGTGTGCTGCTCTTTGGGATCTCTGGTGGTCATCTGGGGAGGTGAACCCTTACTCAGTTTCATGCAAAGTTCAGCTAGGACCTGCAAAACACAAGATTGTGTGCCAAATATGATGTTATCTGCAGCTTTGGAGCCACATCTAAAACAATTGCCAAGCAGGACAAAGTACAAAAGCTTTAAGCAGAACCTATTTGACACACCTGATAAGATCTCTTAACATTCAAAAGTAGGGTTAACAGTGAGAATGATACCATCAGCTTATATTTACAACAGAGATCAAAAGAAAGGACATAGAATTGTGCTTATAGTCAACAAAATCAGTTGCTCTGATTACTCTTTATTGTCTTTTCCTGTTCACTCTGCTCCTCACTCCAACACTGCCAGACCCCACCAAAATCCAAAGGTGCAGCTGCTCAGTGATGAGCTGAGTCATGCCTGACTGTTATAACCCACCCCTGAAGGCAGGGTAATTGAGGTTCTTGTTAAGAGATTCCTTGGAGCAGATTAGTGTAAAATTACACTGAATATCTGGTGTTTAAATATATATATCTATGGCGGATTTATTTTAGAAAATTTTGGTTGCAAAGGAAAGAAGGTATGTAGTCATTTTTGTTATTGTATATAGAAACGAAAAATTATAAAAGTATAAGGGTATCTCTTTAAAAAAACATATAAGGAAAAGACAGAAAGAGAAAGAGAGGTTAATAGATAGCAGAGGGGAAAGACATCACCATCCATGGATCCAGAAATGAAACGTGGTTGTTACAGTTTCTATTTCCAATGTTCAAAATGTTGGTCTCATTCCTGATCCAGCAGGGTGGGGGAAGCTCATACAACATAATGTTCAATGTGTTCAGGTGGGAGCAGCCAGGTACCTCACTTGGGGCAGAGGGGGTTTACAATATCTCATGTAGTACTGGATCATGGGTGGTCCTCTGGTACATGGCCCCAGAAAAGAGTCTGGGGGTACTTAAGGGGTCCTTGCTGGTTTATGAAACCTGCTAAGACATGACAGATGCCTCTCAGGACAGCCAGCATAGTTGAGTGAGTTATGTCCCACCTGAAGGGATGAATACCCTTCAGGCCTATGTGAGAATGTGAATGCCTGGATACCTTTGCAGAGAGGTGTGTGGGGTGGGTTCCTGAGCCAGTTGTGCAAAGAATGACATTAGCATGATAAAAAGCATTATCCCACCTCAGGGATCTTCTTCTTATCAGCCTTACCTGGCTCAAACCCCAGCCTTTTGCTAATCAAGTGTTTGATGAGACCATCTTCAGTGGTGGAGGTCTTCATCTGGCCTGTTCTGACACTGAGCAGAGGTTTTGACACCACACACTCAAAAACTCTCTTCCTCCCCTTTGTTTGGATGTGTGTGTGCAAACCTGGCCTCAACAAAGCACCTGCTGCTTCTGTAAATGGCTGAGTGCTTGAGTCATTAACCCCTGTCATTCCGGTCTCTCACACTGGCCTATGGTTTGCTCCGTGCATGACTCCCTTGCCTGGGCAGAAGCTGGACCTGACCCTGGAGACATTCATCTTGCTTGGCTATCAAGGCAGTGTGATAGCTTGGCATCATGGCTCTCAGCAGCTGCTGACAAATACGGCTGTGACACCACAGTTCTGCCCAGTAAGTAATTTAGATGTTGTATGACACAGTCTCCTATTGCTTATTCTACTCTGTCACGCATCCTGAATGCAATTTTAGTTGTTTATCTGTACACTAAACATGCATTGATATTCTCTTTATTAGCAGCACCATATTTTGCAGTCATTCAACATATCTTTAGATGACTTATTTTGTTATTTCTCCTTTTAAATATTTTATTCATTTAACACTGGTGTCTTCTACAGAGGATCTGCTTTGGCGTCAGTTACCTAACCTAACTAGTTCCATATTACTTCAGTTGCACAGCTACAATGATTTGAGATCAGTTCTTTCAGGCTGGCATAACATTTCATTATCTTGGAGAATAAATTTGATTTGCTTTTCAAAAGATCTTTTTAGAGTGTTTTTCCCCCTTAAAACAAATAAATAAATGAAACAGTGCCTCTACTAATGCAGACATTCCAAATATGAGTCTTCATTAAATAACTAGCTACAAACAGAAGTATATTATTTTGAAATGTTATTAAAACTATTTTAAGTTGTCTTCACTAATTGCTTATGCAGGAGAAAAATATGATTTTGTTCTTTTTATTCTGAATTCTAGGAAATTTTGAACATTGAAGGTGTTGAGATGCTCTGTGTCTCCTTAAAGACCTGGTAATCTTCATTAAGTAGTAGTTATTCCCTTTTGTGCCATGTAGTGTTTACTTGTCCTTTCAAAGCATTTTTCCCGTCCTAATTTTAAGACTACTTCTATGACTCTGGTGCTGCTGTTATCAGGTGACTTTTGATCTACAGTTCATCTTATTTAAAGAGGAGCTTAGAACCATAAAGTCTTTACAATGCCAAAGGGAACACCATTTGTTTCAGGGAATTCACATTTAAATGTATAAATGCAGTTGAAAGGTTTGAATTTTAAGCACACAGGAGAGAAAAGTTTTGTATAACTCTGCATACAATATCTTTTGTGAGTAAAAATATGCACCTATTCTACCTACAGTTCTTTTTTTTTTAAATTTTGTAACAATAAGTTAACAAAAATTTTTGGGTTTTTTTCATAAAACAAACACAAACACTCTCTGAGATGTTTCCTTAAAAAAAAAAAAAAGGAGGTGTACTGCACTGTCACCTACTGTTTATTTGCTTTTAAAATCCTAACAAGACTTTTAGATTTATCTGTAGTTCAAGGAAATGGCAGGGGAAAATATTATATAGCTATTAATTTTTTTGTCCATATTCAATTAAGGATGTCTTGAATAATCTTACTATAAGAAGTGTTTTCTGTTGTAAAACAATATCCTTCAAGGTGAAGCCTGAATTAATTAGGAATATAATCAAGTTTTATACCTTTTTCACTATTCAGTCTGTAACTCTCTCAGGCTCTACAAACAATTCATTATAATTCAGCAATATGATATAAAAGGTCTTGAAGGTTGTTGGGTTCTTTTATTCACCTCCTCTATCTTTTACAGTAAATTCATGTTCATAAAACTGAACATGTTTCTTGCTATCTGAAATGAAATTCTTCTGACAGTTTATTTAAGAAGTAAGAGCTAAAGTTAAAGATGAAAAATTAAGTTTATAGATTAAGATAAAATAAAAAAGTTGGAAAAATCACAGGATTTATAAACATTTGATAAATTCATGTTAACAGCCTTAACGTGGATGGAGAAATAAAAATTATGCAACATTTCCTTTTTCTTTACGTCTTTATGAATTTAGATCTAATTAACTAATTATGTATTAAACTGGATTATATTGATTTTTTTTCCAATGACTACTACTTTAGATGTAGCCAATTCTTCAACCATTTCCCTCTCAAAAATTACTTGACTCCATGAATTTGGATTCAATGGAAAGTGAAATAGGAAAATTAAAACTTACTCTTCCATTTAACCTTTTTGGACACTGGGTAAAAAATTCTCTCTGATCAAAACACGCTATAAAAAGTGGTTATAATTAACATTTTCTCAAATATTTTCTTTGTTTGTATATCATACCTGATGGTGGTCTTTGGCAAAAGTACGAAACAAAACAAAAGCAAAAAACCCACACAAATTGATGACTCCAAGAGATAGGTTCCCTCTATCTTATGTGATACTTTGAAACCCCCAGTTTTCTTTGGCTAAAGAGAAAAGTCTCACCCCATAGCCTGAAAACTGAAAGTCTGATTAGGGCCATCCAACACTAAAAGCCCTACAATTTTATTTTACAAGTATTCACTCTAGGAGAGTAGCAGGAAATAGAGCAATAGCAGCCTGGTATATCCTCAGGTGTGAGAGACTGCAAGTCACCAGTGCTTCCCTTTGCCCTCTATGCAATCAGAAACCCCCCATCTAAGAGTGGTCAACAACCATACTACAGCTTCTTGGTTAATTAGCAAATGTCCTACCTTTGCCAGATCCTTACAGTCTGTCTTCTGGGAGCTGCTGACAAATTTCTGAAAAGGCGTAGGGAATCCTGATAATATCACCTACTAGGACTGTGAAGCATGCTCAGCTCTCGAAGTTAATTTTAGGCTCTCTGGAGACTCACATGTATTCAGATGCACTGGTTATATTTGACTTGTGTTTGAAAGCTACTGTTACTTTAAAATAAGAGGAGTTTATACAGCAATTACAGGATTTGAAGAGCTTCTGTGCTGAGATAAATCTATTTTTTTCTTACATCAAGATGAATATATTGCTTTCCCCTTTTTCTTGTCCAAATTTATTAACTGATAAATTTAAATAAAATATGGTGATTTTTTGTTAATTAATGCATTCAGTATATATGCAAATGGAATGCATTAATTAACAAAAAATGACCTTCAGTTCAGGACTCTTACAGAAACCACAGCTATGTATGTATGGGGTGTGTTTGTATGTGTATGTTGTCTGAGGAACTTTGCATTCAGTTTTCATTTCTGATTTTTTAATCTTTGGAAATTTCAAATCCAGTTCAGTTTCTTAGAAGAGTACTGATGCCACAGATATATTTTTCCAACATCTTTTGAGAAAATAGTTGATTAATGGATTAGGAAAAGAGACCCCATAGAGAAAATAATTTGTTAGGTACCTGAAAAACTCAAGTTGGACTCATTACTGAACACTGATTATTTCCAGGAAGAAAAACACCGTATCTGTTAACCTAGACGAGAAAAACACTAAAGGCAAACCTTCAATTTGCAATGCAATCCTTCACTTCTTAATTTGCCTTTCCAAACTGAGCACAGAGTTTCCCAAATGTCTTCGCTCTTGTAACCAGTGACAGGAGTTGGGGCAATGGCATGAATCTGAGTCAGGGGGGGTTTGGGTTGGACATCAGGAGAAGGTTCTTTAGCCAGAGGGTGGTGGGGCACTGGAACAGCTCCCCAAGGGAATGGTCATAGCACCAAGTTTGACAGAGCTCTCAGGTGTGTCTGTTGGGGATGGTGCTCTGCAGGGCTGGGAGTTGGATTTAATCATCCTGAATGGCCCCTTATAACCCAGGATATTCCATGATTCTATGCTGCTGTGAAATGTAACAGAGAACAACACTTAGATCTGACTTGTAGCATCTCATGTAATCTATGTTGGAAAAACTGGAAACTTCATTTCTATTAAGAATAGAAAACGTTAGGTCAAAAAAGATCAATGAGCACTGAGATTCCTGACTTGTACATCTCGTCTGGCCTCCCTTAGGAAAAAAAAAGGAAAAAGGAAGAAATCCCTTTCCTTCTCCAAGCACAAGGTCTCATGTCCTGCCGAGACAGTTCCACCACTGCCTTGGAATTTCTAGCCTCAAGCTTCCGCTTGAAGATCACATTTTCATTCTTTCTTTAAATATTAGTAACATGACATCAACATTTCTTTTGTCTACACATTAAGAAGTATTTCTGTTAAGTGCAGTTAAAACATCTTTTTCTTGTATTTTTGTATAATTTGCTAAACACTAAGATGTTTTCTTGTGATGATCATAATGTGCACAAATATGAAACATTTAGGTATACTTATAAAACAAATACATTTTAGTAATAAGATTTTGTCTAAACACTTACAGAATTTCACAGAAATTCCAGTCTCTCAAGGACTGTTACTTCCAAAAGAAGAAATTTCAGGAAAAAAAATATTTAAAGTAAAAAATCTGAGAGAAGAAAGTTGAAATTAAAAGACATGAAAAGTCCTTAGTTCGGTAATATATATATAAAAGATGAGGTGTGTATACAAAATACAAAAGCTAAATGTCCTAATTCCAAAGCTTTTCACAGATCTTATCAAAATACAATGCACGGGCTTTACCTAACAATTCACCTTTGCCTACTCAGATGGACTATGGGAGTAAAAGGTGGAACACAATCCTTAATTGCTGCCATTTATTTGAATTCCTTATGTTAAAATAAATTGGCTCTGTTCCTGGCTCATGTTCTGGGAGAGGCTAATTTGGGTAACAAATTATCTTCACAGCAATTCCCAGTGCTTAAAGGTAACTTAGACTTGTATATGGGGGTTTTTTGTATGGGAAATTTTTCCAAACTATTCTGTGAAATATTTTAATCAATATGCACATAGTGATTCAAGACTATGTCCACTATCTCCATTATTTTAAAAAGGTCACGTTTATGAATGTGTGTATTTCTGCCTTGTTTCTGTTATGGCTACTATTAATAATAGTATTTAATCCAATTCAATTTTATGAGTGTAATACTTCTACTGGCTTTGGCTATCATGCAGGTGTGATCAGCAATTACAAGAGTCATCTTTGTATTTATTTTTGCATTATTGTCTCATGCTTAGACATTTCCATCCCTCTACATCTTCACTTAATTTGTTTACCTTAGAGACTGTTTGACAAAGTTAATAATTTCAAAATTCTGATTGATCTCATCTATTACTGGGCCTACTGTATCATTTTCTTCTCATCTACTTTTTTCCCAGTTTATGTATAGATTTTTATGCAGACTGGTATCTGCAAACCTGTGCAAAATTAGATGACTTTGCTGAATCAAAAAGGTATTATAAAGGACTACTCATAAGTGCAGGATCCTATCAACACTTTTGGGAAATGTGTGGGTATTTATGTGGAAACCAAAATAGGTATGTTGAAATCCCACATAGGAAGTTTCTGCAGGGCATTTCTAGAGCCAGGCAAATATTCATCAACATTTTCTCTCAAACACAACCAGCTGTACCACAAACAACAACTCTAAGGACAGACACTCCATTGCTGAATATATATTAAATGATGCGTCTGCTACTACCATCCATTCTTCTGAAAATCTACCAGGAATTTGATGCACTGCCTGAAAACCTCCAGGAAACCTGAGAGGGTTAATTCTTAGATCACGTTTGACATCTACAGGAAGTGTTGTTCACCCTTCTGATGAATCTTATTTGGTTTTCTTGCTTGGAGAAGTTCAACACCTCTGTGTTCAACAAATAATTTTCTTTTAAGACTTAAAGATGATGTATGTGTTTCAAATGTTTTACTCAAGCAACTGTTCAAGAAGCATTAGTTTCTTGAGAAGTTGAATTTACCTGATTTAAAGGCTACTTAAGTTTTATGAAATAAAGGCAAATTTAGTCATCAAGAAGGTCAAACACTGTGACCAACATTCCAAGTCCCTCAAGAAAGAAATGTGTTTAAATTTTATTTTGTTCTATGTTCTGAAAAAAATTTAAAATAACCAGCACTGTGACTAAGTTGAATAACCCTAAATAAGTAATCCAATTTAGTATTCTGCATGATAAGGACAATTGGCTGCATCATTGTGTAACCTCTGGAATGGTTTCACTCTTTAAACATAACTTTTATGGGCTTTTTGAACATTAGGCATAGCTGGTAAGTTGTATAGCTCTGGGAGGTCTTATGAAGCCCCTGTATGAAACAGTCATATTGTTTCAATTATGAAAATAGGAGGAGTTTATGAACAATAAACAAATTCATTTCAGAAAATAGAAAGCCTTTTAGGAAGTAGTGGTAGCTGTTACTAGTGTAAATAAATATAAAGCAATTATCTATAATGTTTATGTTTTTTTAGATCACACCTTATAACCCCAAGTTTTCTGCTCTGTCTTTTGTAGAAAAATTATAGGCTGTGTACAGCTAACATTAGCAGAACATAAAAATGTGGAGCTTTTTCTTGGTTTGATTGGCTTGGTTTTAAATTTAGTATATTATAGAGACTTACTAAATGTGATGTACATATTCTTTAAATAACTGGCCTCAGTTCTGCCTGCCTCTCACTTATTCTGGAAGATGTATAAAATAATCTGGGGGCAGGAAAATGTCTCTTTGCTACATCCAATCTAACTGTTGAAGAATGTCTGCAGCGCAAGATAAGAGACAGGAAAATTGAATTAAAATAACATTGCCTAGATTATATAAAAATACTATTAAAAGAAAAAGAAGATATTTCATGAGATATTTTTCAATTTCAGTGCTCATATTCAAAGAAAACTTATAATTATAATTTTGTTACTATTCTGAAAATCAAACACAAGTTACATAGGGTTCTTAGTTTAAGGCTAATTCTGCTGGTCTTAAATAATTACTGACTTTAGAGAACAAGTTATTTCAGTGAAAGCCAGTAAATAGAAATAAGTACTAATAAAAAAGGATAAGCTGCACTAGAAAGAGTTCTACATGAGATTTCACCTCTATAAAATCTCTTAGACTTTAATACTGTCATCAAAACTCCTGAAATGTTTTCTGATTTCCTTTTTTTTCCATTTTCTTTGCTTGCAAGACAATGGAATAACAAAGGAAGCCATCTTTATAGAAAATTAGTATACCCATAGTGCAGAGTAACATGTTTATGCATTGATAAAACCATGTTAATCAGGTTAATCTTGTGTATAGACATAAAATAATATAGAAAAATATAGTGTGTTAAAACCAAAGTGTTAGTAGAACTACTTGCATATCTTCATTAATTTTCTTTTACTTACTTGTTTAAAAAAATTAAAAATTACTCAGAAAGTATGAAAGCCTATGAAACATCAGGTATTTGTATGCATCCCACATATCCAAACTTCACTTGCTAATGAACTAATGGTATTTAATCTGCTCTTTTAGTTACCATGCCTTTAGCTAGGCATCCAGCTTTTCCAGTGATTTATCTTCCTGGCTCTGCACGATGTCCTGCTGTTACAATGCTGCCTCCTGCTATCACAGGGAATGCACAGAAGGTCTTTCACCTGTCTGAAGATAATTACGGGGTTTCAGTCTCTAGAGCAACTAATCAATGTTATACTAGTTTTTTGGAGAACTCAATTTTCCTTAAAAAAAAAAAGAAGGAAAAATAATTTAAAAGGATAAAAGGAAAAGTCTCAAATCATGCAGTAGTTTCAGAACATCTATACATTAAGAACCAGTTTAATAATCTGGAAGAACTAATACTGAATATAAAGGATTGTTATGTAAAACACGGTGATTTTCTTAATTGTTTATCACTGCACTGTATGTACACACATGCTGATACAAAATCCCAGACCAATGATATATCTTGATTGTTGTATCTCTCTTATTCTGAAAAAGTCCCATCATTATCCAATTTTTAAAGTAATATTAAAATGTAACTGCAAATTTTAACACTATATCCCCTGCTACAAAATCGGTTCTCATTTTTCCTATAAATAATATGAAATTAAGATACGTTGATTTATATATTTCCAAATAATCACAAGTTTAGTATCTTCCAATATATATATTTACAGGAGTAGTATTGTAGTGCTTAGGTTCCTGAATTCTCAATGATGACAACCCCAAATATTACATTGGTAGAAATGTAATATTCTATTACAGAATACTACGGAAAACATTCTCTCAGCTGACTAAACCAAAGATATCCTCTTTCCAGGCCACAATTTTGAAAGGAACAGAAAAGACAGAATTAAATGAATGAAGAAAAACAATTATATTAGATAAGGAAAGGTAATGCCTCCCTTTCTTTCTACTTGTTTTCCTCATGGATTATAGAAGTAGGAAAAGGGATTTGCTGTCTTCCCTTTTTCTTTCCCTATTTTTGTGTTACCTCTTTGGCAGATCACAACTATTTTATTCAGGCCATGAGTGGATATAGGGAATAAGGTGGCTAGGTTTGTCTTGGAGGGGACACTGTCAGTTATGGGAAGAGGACAGGTTTTGAGGATATTGTGATTTACTCTGTTAGCAAAAGAAAACTTCTGGCTCTCAGATGATCTCAGAATCAACAGAACTGGAGTTTTGTTGAAAAGGAGCTAAATAACAAAGGTGAAATGGCCAAACTACTAATAGGCATGGTGGTATTAAGTCAAAGATTGTACTTGATGATCTTGGAGGTCTTTTCCAGCTCTTATGATTCTATGTCTTGTCCATCTGCCTGAAGTAAAGAGTGACGAGTAAATTGTAAAACCGCAATAGATAAAGCTTCAGCAAGATTTGTCACAGTTGATGATTCAGTCAGGGATCCATTCAATTGTCTAAAGGAAGATTTCCATGCTATTTGGGTTCCCCTAGACATGTGAAACAGTTGCATGGGACTCAAATATGGGAAATTCAGACAATTTCAGAGATTAAACAGGCTACCTGGGTCATCTCCAAGCAGGATAAATGTTTCCAATCAGGTAAATGAATCAAGTCCCTAATGATTAATTGCATGTCTAGTAAATCAAGAAGTTCAATGGTCATTGATATGCACACCATCCCCCAGATTCTGAGTCTCCAAATGAAAATATAAATACTAGTCCTTTTTTTATTACATCAACTTTATATCAAAAACCTCACTACTATTGTGGTGAAAACATATTCATTCTCTTCTGCCTTCCATTCCGTAAGCATCAGCACTGTGACTTATATACTCGCTACCTTGGGGGAAAGAAGTTTTTCCTTTGGGAAAAAAGCATTTTTCACAAAAAAATGTTTTCCAAGTGTGTTTTCACACTTGATTTTAGAAATCTAACTTCAGGCAACTAAGTTGTAATTTAAAGAATAATCTCAGTGAAATTTCCTATATCCCATCCCCAAGATACAAACTTGAAGATTCCAATAAGGAAATGATTTGAGAAATGTAGAAACAGGTTAGACCTTAAAAAATTTGTGGAAGACACCAATCTTGTTGCAAGTGACACAGGTAAAGTTGTAGAATTGTTCAAACTGAACATTTTTTTAGTCCCAGAACTACCTTATGGACAAAAAAGAAGCACAGCAAATAGCTGGAGTGGGAAGGATCTTCCCAGGATTCTTGTTGGGAAATGTACAAAGTTTATGGTTCCTCCTCATTTTTTGGCTTTTTTTAGTGCCCCAAGTTACCATGCCTTTCTTCTTTCTTAGTGGCTCTCAGCCCTGCTTCTGGTGCCAGCTGCCCAGCTCCAGGGGACATCATGGGTGCCTGCCTGTCCTATGATGGCTGCCAGGTTTATCTGACCTTGTTTATCTGAGACCATCACAGAGGTTCAGCTCAGGCCAGACAATGGTCCTGTGGCCACCAGTTTGCTGTCAGAGCAAGAAGGGAAGCTCTGCCACAGGCTAAGCACTGCCCTGGCAGCCCAAGTTGATACCTGCTGCCATTTTCTAGTGTCAGAACTCCATTTGCTGGCCAACCAGCAAGTTATGGTGTTTGGTTACAAATTTGGCCTTGAATTTTCTTTAAATATAGAGCTCTCTGGGTACAGTTTAATGGTGTGTCTCTGAAGGCACATCAACAATAACAAATGTTGGTGGTGCCTGCACTTATTTGCACTCTTTTGACAGAAACTTCACCTTGTAGAAGTCTGAACTGATTGCTGATCTCTTCTGTAATGCTCTGCTGCCTCTCTATTCCTGCCTGCATTGAGCACTCTTTCTTATCTAGGAAAGATTATTTAAGCCTAACTTGTCAGGCATTCTCTTTTTCAAACCAATGGTTTGGTAAGTGATTTCAGCATCCAAACCACAATGCTGCAGATTAATGAAATGCACAAAGTTTATTCTTGACCTGTTGACACACAGCATGTGGGTTGGTCTGTGGGATACAGATGGTCATACATGTTGACCTTCTAGTAATAACACACAAGAATGCAGTGACCTGAGCTATCACGTATAGTATGAGGGCTCCTTCCCCTCTGTTAGACATTTTGAAATCTTGTGATCATTTAGAATTTTACTAAGCAAGAGACAAGGAAGGATGTGAAAAAACACATTGTAGAGCAGCTTGTTATTCAAGGTGATGTAAATAGATGCTGTAAAAAAGAATATGCATTGTTGTTGAATTTCAATAATTGCACTCTTATATTTATTCATCTTCCAGAATGGAGGAAAAGAGATTAAGGAAACTAATGTTTTTCAAGATAGACACCAAATCAAGTTTCATTTTTTATAATAATTTGTAAATTCTGTCAAGATATATAGAGCAATAAATGAAACTGCCTTGTGCCTTGCTAATCTGTAATGATGTAAAACCTTGAGAAAAGAGTACAGTATAATAATTTATACAGAGAAAAGAGGAGCTATTTTACTGAAACGTTGAGCAGCTATTATATAATTTATTGATCAACTATAAATAATTGATGGTAAGCAACTATAAACAATTGATGGTAAGTATTAATATTTTTTTAACCTCTGACATGACCTTAGTTTATGAAAATATCTGCTGGTCTCCTCTTCTGATACTGCTACTGGTCACACAATAAAATAAGAAGCATATTGATGAAGACAAAAAGACATGTAGGTAGAAATTCAGCACAGGCTGATTCCCATATGATGCAGATATTAAATAGATGGAGTGAGGATCCCTGTTCCTTGACAATTCCCTATGTAATTGTTCATTCTGCTGAATGGACAGCTCTATTTATAACTAGGTGAAGAAGCAGACAGCGCCTACCCTTGCTGTCCAAGTAAACAAAAACCCTGAAGATGGAAGTTTGAGGCTGGTCACTTCTAGCACCAATAGGAATTCTGCTGCCTGACTTGTTTACCAGCAGTCCTGGTTTACCTGCAGAGGTACCAGTTGACTGGAGTTAGCAAATATAAGGTTGTGGGAATAGTGCTAAACACCTGGCATCTTAACCAAGATTAGAAGAAGAGAATATTGACTCTAGAGGCTCTGATAATCTGTGTGTGTGATTGAAGGTGCTGTGGGAAAACTATTTTGGTGGAAAATACACCGTATGTGTGTGTGACTTACTGTATTTGAAAATAATCACATGCATGGAATGCTTGAGACGCTTTGTGTGTTACAAAATCAGCAGAGGCCCTCGGGACCAATCAGAAGGCAGTGGTTTATCTGAAATGAAATTAAAATAGAAAGGAGCTCGCACGGGAAAAATGGAGAGAAAAAACAATACTTGGATATCTCAAAACTGTATCACTGCATCACTGGGTCTTTTTTCCCATCCCCAACATCTTTTCCTTTTACATTTAAAATTTTCTTTACATTTGATCTCACCCCCAACATAAGATCCATCTGCAGAAGGGTTCTAAGTAGAATCCAGGGAACTACTGGCCAATCAGCCTGATCTCGCTGTTGGGGAAGGTCATGGAGCTGGTCATTTTGAGTGCCATCACATGGCACATGGGGGACACCAGGGGATCAGGCAAAGCCAGATTGCATTTATAAAACACAGGTCCTGATTAACCCACCTGAAAGTAAATAAAAAGAAACATTTCTTCATAAAGAGATGTAGAGTATGGTAACAGGGTGCCCAGGAAAGTGGTGGAGTCATTATCCCTGGAAGTGTTCAAATAATATGTGTGTATGACACATGAGGACATGGCTTATGGTGCTAGGTCGATGTTGGACTTTATGATCTTAGAGGTCTTTTCCAAACTTAAAGATTCTATAATTCTGTGATTCTATGACCAATGTGTAAAATTACTCTGAATTACCAAAGATAAAATAAATTTCATTAGGTCACCATTATGATTGCTTTACAAGGATCTTTAATCAAGGCAATATCAAGGAAAATGTTCCTCAATACTTTGGAAAAAGACAAACAAAAACAACACAAATAACAAGTCAGACTTAGAAAATAATTTGTTACAAAGATTTAAAGAAGAAGCCAATATTGCCACAAAGTAAAAAGTGAGTCAGGATATATCAGAGGGTTTAATCCTACTGGCTTTTGCACATTATTGTATTCCATATGCTGTAGTATTTTTAAAATACGTAACTCTTTTACTTTGACTTTCAGATATTGTACTGGCATCATTAAAATCAGCTTCAAGCTTTTTACAAGATCTTCTTCAATAAAACCAAATGAAAATAAATTCAACACAAAGACATAGAATACAGGACAGATCTCTAGACTGGTAATTTTCTTTTGAAAAGAATGTCATTGGAATAGCTCTTAAAGCCTTATCTATCAAGGCAATAAAGATTGGACTGACCATAAAGAAATGCAAAATTGTCTCACACAAATCAAAAAATTAAATAGTATGCAAAACTTAGTGGGGATGAATTCCAAGTGAAGTACATGGAGGAAAAAACCAATCTTAAACTAAGACAGCAAGTCCTGGATCCAAGCTTGTCATTTTTACTATGAGTGACCTATTGGAGTTAAGATAGTTAGCTTTGCAAACACCATTTTAGTGTATAACTGTAGTTTAAAAAAAGTAGTAAATTTTTAATTCCTTTGCTAATATTGAAGAAAACAACAGTTTTTCTATGTTAATCCTGTCTGTAGTCACATGTCATAAGTGATATGTTGTAAAAGAAAAGTTATCAGTCAAAGGTAGCAAGTGTGTATTGACTTCTGAATTGGACATCAGAAGGTAAACCTCACTCTGTGAAAAAAAAGGATAAATGAGAGGGACTGTACAAGAGGTCTACCAAAAACATGTGTCCTGGGGAGATTGGGTGGGCAATGATTATTGTTTCTCTTTTCCAGTATCGGCAGCAGATAAAAGAAGCACAAAAGATAGTCAAAAGGTGCACTCACAAAAAGTCAGAGGAGGTGAATGTCAGGTGACTGAGCTGTGGACTTCCAGTGGTAATAGAACTGGCTTTAAAGGATGAAAGCAACTTTTTGAGGGTTACTAAACACATAGAAATTGAGTCTCAGAGAAGAAGGCCTCAACTGAAACAGATCAAAAGCTGGGGGAGTTTTCAGGGGAATTTTCATACGTGCTTGCTCCATTCTTAAATACTTTTCTAGGTATGTGCTTTTGGCCACTATCAAATGCAAATGCTCTGCTAGATGGACCTTTTCCCAGTAAGACTTTACTTATGTCTTGTGTATTTATGATGAACAAATGTGATTGCTCTGTGTGGTCCTGCAGTGAAATGATTTTATGCAATTTTTGGCTATCTAAACAGTGGAGGATTACAATGAGGTAAGAACAGCAGGGATTCTGCCCTTGAACACTGTTTAGCTGTAGCAGAGGCACTATATATGCTTTTGGTCACATCTTCCAGAAAAATAGACTACAAAAATGAAAAGTCAGAAAAGAATATGTTAAAACCTTTATAGTAATGGATCAAAGAAACTCAATTGCTCAGGAACAAGATAAAGAAGTCTTCTGATCACAGTCAGCATGTATACAAGATTTTTGATGAGTACTTGAGCTGGTTTTGTCTGGGATAGAGTTAAATTTCCTCATGTTAGAGTATTGGGCTAGGTTCTGGATTGTGCTGGAGACAATGTTGGTAATTCAGAGATGTTTTCATTATTGCTGAGCAGTGCACAGAGTCAAGAACTGCTCTGCTTCTCAGCTCATCGTATAATGAGTAGGTTGGGGGCGAATGAGATGCTTTGAAGAGGACGCAGTAAGTACAGTTGACCCCAACTGACAAAAGGAATATTCCATTACATATGGCATCTTGGTCAGCATACAAATTTGGAGGTTTGGAGACTGTCTAGGCATTGATCAGTTGGTGGTGAGCAATTGTTTTCATTTCCATCACTTGTCTTAGAATCACGGAATCTTAGAATCATTTAGTTGGAAAACAACTGCAAGATCACTGAGTCCAAACTTTGACTGATCACCACCTTGCCAACCATGGCCCCATGTGCCACAACCAGCCTTTTCTTGAATGCCACCAAGGATGGTGACTCTGCCACCTCCCTGGGCAGTTCATTCCAACATTTGATAACCCTTTCCATGAAGAAATTCTTTCTCCTGTCCAACCTAAACCTCTCCTGGTCTACCTTGAGGCCATTTTCTCTTCTCCTATTACTAGCTGCCTGGGAGAAGAGGCCAATCCCCAATTTGCTATGACCTCCTTTCAGGTAGTCTTTCTTGGGTTACATTTTTCTTTCTTTGCTATTTTCCTTTTCATGACAATATTATTGCTATTGTTGTTATTATATTTTAATTATTAAAAATTCCTTGTCTTAACCCATAGGATTTCTCACTTTTGAGCTCTCAGTTCTCTTCCCCCATTTCTCTGAGGGTGGGTTTAGCAAGTGGCTGTGTGGTGCTTACTTGCCAGCTGGAGTTAAACCAAGACAGCACTAACCTGAAAGTGGATTCTCCTCCTCAGCTGAAGCACAGCACAAAGCCCTAGCTAGTTGCCTTGTTAGTTACTCTTTTCAGGCATGAAATATGATCTGTACAGAGACTGTGCAATTACTGTGTATCTAAGCTGTTAGTTAATTTGTCTTTTTTATTATTTAAATCATACATATTATTAAGAAAATAATATATTTCCAGTAAAATGGATTTGGCCAGGCATCAAAAAAAACCCTTTATTTGTGAAATTTAAATTAAATATGTTTGTGTGTTATAAAGGTACAGGAAAAGACAAATTTTGAAAACATGAGAAACAGAGGAGCAAATCCTCAGAATTCTGGTACAGACTTTAACCATATATTTATACTTTCAAAGAAAAACTTATGATTTTAAAAATAAACTCACAACTGAATTATATTGATATTTTTAAGTTCTTTCACTTTCTAGTCTGTCTGTAAATGTTATATGTAATTTGATATAAACAAAATCTGCAGGTTAATTAACAGTTAAGTGTTGATATCTTGTGATTGGGAGAAAAGTAATTTAAAAGAAAAAAAAAAAACAATCCGTGGAAAAGATGATGCATTGCATTATTTTTAGGAAATAATATCACTATTCACTTCTTCTTACTAAAGAGAAAAAAAATCTATTCACTTCTTATTAAAGAGAAACTATTGTATTTTTTTCATTCTGGGAGTAAAACCATTGTATTTTACAATCTAATGTAATTCAATCTTCCTATCTATACATTGAAACTGCCTGTTTATAGATAGAAGAATTAGTAGACAAATATATCTTTAGGAAGGGACAAACATCTTAAAAGATATATCATAAAGTATTCTGAGCCTTACAACAGGATATCAAGGAAATAAATGGTTAGGATAAACATTTATCTTTTGTTCCAAAACACAGCTTAACTTTCCTTGCTCACAAATAGTGTCCTTGATGAGAACAATAAATCTCTTTAGATGGGGAACAAAGTTCATGTTTAAAACTATGCAATTCAATCTGGAGCTACCATGTAAATAAGTTGTCTGACAGAACTGGCAAAGATAAGGTATTTATTGTAAAAAACCTGGAAACATGAGTAGGATGCAAGAGACAATCAGAGGGATAATAGCGTAAGAACTTGGGGGTAGACATAAAGACAGTTTAACCAGTATTACAAAAGCTGTGTGTGCAAGCAAAGGAACTGATTCGCCCCTTCCCACGGGCAAGCAGGGCTCCAGACATCCCCAGGAAAGCAGGATTACTTGGGAATCACAGAAACACAGAATCAAGTCCAACCCACGACCCAACACCACCCTGTCCAATAGACCATGTCACTTTGTGCCAAGTCCAGTCTTTCCTTAAACACTTCCAGGTACAATGACTCCACCACCTGTCTGGGCAGTCCATTTCAATATCTAATTACTCTTTCTGTGAAAAACTCTCCCTAATGTCCAACTTAAATCTCCCCTGGTGCGTTTAAGATGGTGTCCTATTGTCCTATTGCTTGTTTCTTGGGAGAAGAGGCTGGCTACACCCTCCTTTCAGGTAGGTGTAGAGAGCAACAAGGTCACTCCTGAGCCTCCTCTTCTCTAGGAAGAGAAATGTCATAGCTGCAAATGTCCTCCGCCTTCCTTCTTCTACCCCCAGTTTTATGTTTATATTTTAAGCGTGACAGCAGATGGTCTGGGATCTCCCTAGGATCATTTGGTGTCATCTGTCCTGGCTGTGTCCTCACCAAACATATAATTCTGAAAGACATGAAGCATAATGTTCATTATTTTTGAAATCCTTCCTATCATTTTCCCCTTTCAGTAGATTTTGATGCTCTACTAGATATGTAGAGACCAGATTTCTATAGAATAAATTTGGGGTTTGGGCAGACAACTTGTAAAGAGGTTGTTTTTGCAATATCAGTAAAGACCATATATGCCTATAATAATAGTAAAAGCCTGATTCAGCTTCCCTGGAAAAATATGTGAATCTTTTCTCCCACAAGAATTGAGTTACATCTTCAGCTATCATAGATCTTATTCATGAGGGCAAATACTTTGGAGAAAAAAGTATAAATTAACCATGAGTGAGAATCTGGGGACTGAGTTCAGTAAAAGAGATAGTAATCTTCTAGACTACACCATTATCTAAATGCAGCAATCTGGAAAAACAGTGTCATGACAATGTTATCATGGGCAGACATTAAATTAATCTAGTTGAAATTTTATGCAAGAAGAATAAATTCAGTAAAGAATGAAGAATCTTGTCTTGCATACCAGTACAATACAAAAATAAACAGAATTAGTTAATCTGTCAGAAAGGTATTAGTCAGAGTATCATGACATAACTGTTATCCAATAAGTGTTCAGACTTTTACAGGAGAAATGAAGAAAAATAACTTAGTTTGTTCATGGCAGGATTTTTTAAATTCTTATCTTACGGTTTGTTGTTTGTTTTAATTTTGCGCCTCTTTGTGTCTGTGTCTATTGAAACTGAACTACTTTCAGGGACAGCACTAGAACACAAATTTTTTCTTATAGATTCATATAGTGAAAGCTTGGTGCAGATAATAGATGGAGACAAAAAGGTTGGGAAAACAACACCCCAACACAAACCCAAACTATTTTATGTCTCAGCTGACCAGGTGTTCAGTTGTGGATAAACATTTCTTAATTAGAAATACAGATATAGATAATATAGATTTACCAGACAAAATTTAGATTCCTAATGAACAACTATTTAATAATTTGCTTTAAATTCATTATTAGATATGAGGGTACATGCAATCACTGGGGGGGGAAAGGGAAGGTTATTTTAAATGTAACTAGAAGAGGGTTTGGGGCAGTACTCACCCCTGTGTGAGCCGAGGGCAGGGGCTGCAGGGACCCAGATGTGGCTGGTCCCACCTGCCTACACAGGGGAGCCATGACAAACAGAGCTAAGCCCTTCAGTCAAGCTGGTGGTGATTCTGTGGTAAGGTATTTCTTAAAAAGCAAAATTCCAGAGATCAGAGAGGATTAGTGGAGGAAAACAACAAACACAAGAAATGATCCTGTGCACACCACAGTCATACATGAAGGAGGGGTGGAGGCGCTCCAGGCACAAGTGCAGCCCACAGCGAGGGCAGCTGTAGCCCGTGGAGGTCAGTACCCCAAAGCAGGTGGATCTTTCCTGAAAAAATAACTCCCATGAAGAATCCATGCTGGAGCAGATATTACTGAAAGACCATGGCTGGTGAAGGACCCGTGTTGCATCAGAAGAATGGACCCCATACTGGAACAGGATAAGAGCCTGAGGAAGGAGAGATGAATAGTTATGAACTGAATGCAATGCCTATTCTCCATCCACCCTGCACCCCTCAGGGAGGATGAGGTGGCAGAGAGTAAGAAATGAAAGGGTGAAGATAAGCTTTGGGGTAAAAAAAAAAGTCTAGGCTAAGGTGCCTTCACCGTCCAAATCTAATTGTCAATAAATTAAATTCATTTCCATGAGGTCTAGACTCTTTTTCCTTCAATGGTAAAAGCATTAATTGGTCTCCATATCTTAATCTCAATTACTGACTTTTTTCATATTATTTTCTCATTTTGTCCTACTGCAGAAAGGGAGTGAGAGAGTCAGTGAGTGGATATCTGGCAGCAGTGGTGAAGGCCAACCTAGCACAGTATCATATAAAAATATGGTAGGGTAAGTGATCCCTAAAAGCATTTGGAAATAAAGGCAGTAAAAACTCGCATTAATTTATTAAACAATTTCTTTATAGACTTCACTGCATGTGTAGGACTTAGAGGCCCTATTTCACCCTCACAAGACCCTTTCTGAGCTGATTTTTCTTAATTTTACCTGTAGCTCTATTAAACATTCCATATATTTTTAAGCCCCAAAACAACATGCTCAATTAATTAGCTGTCAAATAGCCACTTATGGGGCATCAGCAATGGGTAGAAAACAAACTTGAGTGACCTATGGTACTAATTCTTTACTATAGGATGATATCTGAGAGAAAAATGGTGACCTGTTGTTGC
>VXBN01003437.1:428817-529695 GCA_013397395.1 Sinosuthora webbiana | reverse complement strand
TTCCCTTCTTTATTGAGGTTTCCCTGCAAATTTCGNTCCCTGCAAATTTCGATTGGGAGATAGGATTTTGGGAGAAAAATGCAAAACAGGCCACAACTTAAGATAAACAGATAGATTTTATTAACACACACTAAGAGATGCAAAGGAGAAGGAAAAGTAAAAAGCACAAATGAATTTCTAAACTAACCTTTTCTCCCAGCACAAACTGTTCATTTTGTACAAACAATGTAAAGAGGCAAAACTCAGAACTCCAGGTCAGTGCCACCTATAAAACAGTCTTTCATTCAGTCATTGAGAGAGAAGTCTCTCCTCTTGTTTGGTAACTCTCCACAAGAGAAACAATCTGCTTGTGGCTTCCAACTCACACAAATGCAGCCCGCCCGGGGAACTTCTGCAGTTGTGGAACCTCCCATATCACATAGCCTTTTCCATGACTACATATGGACCATAGACTCACATATATATTGGGGTGGTACTTTTAGAGATAAACAACTTCAAAGGCAAAGGATTCTTCAACTCAGGGAACAGAGATGTCTTCTTACTTCTTCTGCTGGCACAGGGGGCTTCTTCTCATCTCTCTCTGTTCCAACCTCTCATGGGATCACAGGATCAGAGCTACTAATTCAATATTCATTCAGTAAATTACCAATACCTTTGCTCAAAGAATCTACAAATCATCTCCCCAATTCATATTGTCCACAATTTAAAGGATTATTCTAGCGTATTCATATTATAGTCTGTTACCATGACTCATAGGAGAGTTGCCTAGAACCAAGGCAACTTGTCATCTCTTCCAACTAAAAAATTCACTCTTCCTTTACTGACTTTGAGATCTCCATATTGTCCCTTTACATGTCTCCAATTTGGCTGTCTCTCTTACTAAGAAAAAGTCAGGGCTTTGGAAATTTCATCTGTGCCAAGAAAGACTTAAATTTGTCCAGGTGTTTTTTTCTCCAGGCTGTGGCTGACTTCAAGGCCGCCCCAGCTGGGCCGATGAGGGAAGGAGGGGAGAGAATCTTACACAGATTGGAGCAGCTCGGAGCAGCTTGGGCAGTTGGGGATCTCAGCTGCAGCCTCCATGCCCACCCCCAGCAGCCGATGGGGGCCTGGAGATATGGGCAGACCCAGGGCCGGCTCCCACACACAGAGGGGGAGCAGAGGGGCCTGGCCAGCGTGGGCCACTCCTCAGAGCTCTGTTACCTTCTCCAGCCAGAAGTAAAAAGGGCCGAGTCACCTGGGATCTCTGATTTAAGCCGGGGTTCTCCAGAGGCATGGACAACACTCCTATTGGTCAACTAAGCTGCCAATCCATGCTAAACCACCTCAATCTCACATAATTAATTTAAGCTCCAATAGTCAAGAGTCACATAAACACATGGCAGGTGCACCCGTATTCCCATTTAAATATGCCTTTATGATGATTCACTCTGTCTATGATGAAAAATATAGAAAAAATATGCACAAATATATAGAAGCTACTCAGCTTCCAAAAGGCAACAATGAGCTTTGTACTTTCATTGTCTGTTTTACAGGTTATTCTTTCATCTGATGAAAGTGAAAGGATATCAGGTCATTGGAAGAATGACAAATAAGGAACAATTAATCCACCTTAATGCAAAAGGTTTAGCTTGCAGCCTTTTCAGGTTCCTTTATCTTTTAAGCTTTTCTGAAGTTTTATCAGATCATCCATCCACATGAGGATATGATTCATCTTACTATTCTTAGCATCAGTTTCTTGATCCCTCTTGGGCCAGTCTTTGGAAAATGCTTGCTGACATTACCAAATAACATGTGAGACACTGAATAGATAAAACAGGAAAAAGTCATAATGGCTAAACTTATTAAAAAAATTGGAGGCAAATCCCTTTTAAAAACATGCTAAGAAAAGAAAATTGATGAGGCAATGAGAAAAACACAGACCAGCATGCATGGTGTCATTGTTATTTCTAGACAGCCTGAGTCATTAAAATGTATGTAACTGTCCCTTACAATGGTAATGAAATAGAAGTGTGCTACCGTTGGTACCTTCTGGCACAAACACTGTTCAGAAAACCTATAAATCTACATGCTACTTACAATGCTTCATGCATGCATAAGGATATATAAGCCTAACAAATAAGTAACAGAGCATTACAGAAAGCATTTCCATTTTCAGGAGTATGCAATATTTATTTATTATTATTTATGAAGACTACAACATAAGCCTTTATGAAAAAGCCAAGTAGATGGATTATTTTTGCCACAGGCACAATGTACGAAAGCATCTCAGCTCTTCAGCTTGCCAAGGTGTGATCTATTTGCCAAGTAGATGATCCATTTATAAATAAGAAAGCAAGTATTTGATCATTACCCAAGTCTCACTAGACTGTCTACCTGAAGAAAAGTACAGATTTCCAAAAGAATTTTCTCAGAACACACAAATATTGGATTTTAAAGTTCCAAACTGTCAAAAGCCAGGAGTATCAAGTTGGATTCACTGTGGTGAAGATGACTGATCGCAATTTCTGCTGTATTCATCTTGCAGGATCAGAGACAAAATTTAGCAACTCTACAGAATACATACAACTGTCCAAGTTCCACTTAAATTTATAGTCTCCTGTTTTACACAACAGATTTCTGTCAGCTAACATAGGTCTATAAAAGGTAGCCCCTATATTGTGTAAACAGTGACCAATAGCACTTAAAAGTGAAGTCCTTTGTATGGAAGATTGCATTAATCATGCTAAAATATTTCGGCTTCATTTTTTTCTTGTGGAAATACTCTGAAAAAACAGCTTTCTGTAAGGATTTTCAACTGAATTGACTGCAGATCATGCAGCTGTGGAGTTCACAGTCCTGAAGGATATGGATCATGCAAAGAATAAAGTCATGACCCTGAATTTTAGGAAAACAGACTTCCAGCTCTTCAAGAACTTAGTCAGTAGGACTAACTACTAGAGAAACTGCCTCAGGGCCAAGGGAGAAAAAAATCTTTGAGGATGCTTTCCATGGAGCAGAAACACTAGCAACCCCAAGATGAAAAAAGCAAGAGACAACAAGTGACTAGCATGACTGAGTGGAGACCTGCTTTAGTCTGCTGGTCAGACTAAAACACAAGAAGGAAACGTACAGGCAGTGGATGCAGGCACAGGTATCCCTCAGAAGACTATAGGGACTCTGTCCGGTTGTGTAGGGATGAAGTCAGGAAGGCCAAGGCCCAGATGGGCCTGAACTTCTCAAGGGATGCAGAGAATACTAAGGGCTTCTACAGGTATGAGAGCCAAAAAAGGAAGGCCCAGGAGATCCTACCTTCCATGATAAACAAGGCTGGCAAACTGGCAATAATGGATGAGAAGGCAGAGGTACTCAACAAGAGTTTTGCCTTAGTCTTCACTGGAAACCTGTCTTCCCACACCTCTTGAGTGGAAGGACACAAGGCAGAGAGCAAACACCCTCCTGGTGTGACAGAAGATCGGGTTAGTGAGCACCTGAGGAACCTGAATATACACAAATCTATTGGACCTGATGAGATGGATCCCAGAATCATGAGGGAATTAAATGATGTATTTGCCAAGCAACTCTCCATGCTATTTGAAAAGTCAAGGCAGTCAGATGACTATGACCTGTCAATTCCACCTCTGTTCCTGAGAAGACCATGGAGGAGATCTTCCTGGAAGCTATGCTAAACTATGTGGAAAAGAGGGAATTGATTCAAGACCTCCATGGTTTCACCAAGAGGGAGTTTTGCCTGACCAACCTAGTGCTCTTCCGTGATAGAGTGACTACATTAGTGGATGAGGGAAAAGCTATAGATGTTGTCAACCCCTTCTTATATTTTTTGAGTTGTGGGATTTCCATCAAATTCAGTGAATGAGAAAGGCGATGTGACAAACTCTTCCGGGTCCAGATCATTCGGCTGCAGAACATGGTGGATATACATGATACTTAAAGCCCTCTAAGCTAACTTAGATAAACCTTTTGTGATACAACAACATCAAGGAGCAAAGCTGGGATGCACAGCATGGATGTATACGGATCACGTATACATGTTCTGTGATGTATACGGACAGGAGTAAAAACAGAAGCAAAGCCAGATATGCTGGAGTATCTTTAAACATTAAAAGCTGCCCTTAATTATATTTACTGTAATTTCAAAGACACAATCTAACATTCTAGAGGTCAACACAATGTTGACCTTTCATGTAAAACTACCATGTTATAATGATAATATTCCTAACCTATAATTAATAACCGCTGTTTCCTTACCAATTTTTCTCTGATTTTGCACAACCTTTTAGCAAAACAAGTAGAAAAATGTCATTAAAAAATTCCTAAGAAATATTCAGTGGAGAAAGACATGGTCACTGTAATTAGAATCAGTTCATACCTTTTAAGGGCTACTTTATTTTTCATTTAATTTGAATTTTCTATTATTTTTAAGATGCAAAGATATAACTGCATTTTAAAAGAATTATGAAATTGGAATGTAATTTCCTATTAAAAAAGCTGTTTTTCCTTTTTTTGCCTGAAATGGATTTTGTAACATTGATACAATCCTGTAGGAGATATAATTTCAAACAATTTCAATATTTTTAACATTTTTAATATTCTACACTTTCATGTCATATTGACCCCTTCACTTGACTGCTTCCCTCAGCAACTGACCCAGACAAAATTGTCTTTTCACTGAACTGCTTGACCATTAAGATACAACCGAGACTAAGAGGATTCTACTCAGTTGTTCTGCTTTACTAATGTCTACACTGTTGTGATAAAAGCAGAACTAATACAGCTTTGCCTGGTAAGATGTTGCTGTTCCACTGAGCTTCCTTTCTTCAAAAACATCTTTTTTATGGTTACATGGTTCATCTTTCCAGCAGTCCTAACTGGAAAACCTCTAAGAATATCATATGCCTCATCACCCATGCAATAAATGAGGATGTTTATCTGCTCTTCATCGGAGACTGCCTCTGATTACTTCTTCCATGAAAATCTCTGAGGCTGTAGTTACTTAGTGAAATTAAAGGATGACGTTTAAAAGCATTTAATATTGTATTTCCACTGCTAGAAGATCCTTATTTTGTTAGTATAAAAACACTGGCAAAAATATAAAGCTGAATATATTACTTAAGAAAATAAAGTTTTCATTTTGATTTCATACAGTCATTCTACAGAATTTGACAGCAAGGCAGGCTTCCATCAAAAATAGGCAAATATTGCAAGCATACTTCCGAGATAAGTCATCCAAATGACAATTTCCATTCCTTTTCAGCCTGCCATCTGAAGCATATCTTTGGACTTGATAGACAAAACACTATTATATTTTCTGTGGGTTGCTTTTTTGCCTGGTAAGAGGATCATTGCACTGTGTTGTTCAGACGGCTCCAGTAATCATCCAAAGACAGTAGCATTTGAAAGTACAGCAAAGAGGCCAAACTTCAATCTCAAACCAAGTGAAAGATGAGATTGCCTGGTTTAGTGCTTGAACTAGATATTGTTTCCAGAACATTTCCAGATTTGCATCAAATGATGCTTTCAATTAATAGTCCTGCTGAAGTAGAAAAAATTTCCAGAGTGGTTAGAAATTAGATATGAAGAGAAAATAGAAAAAGACAAACTCCAAGACTTGCAGAAATCCAGCCTACTGAAAAATAAATACAAGTGAATCTATAGGGTGTTACTGTAGTTGTGAACACAAGCACCCTAATATTTATTTTAAACTTATTTGCATCTTGGGTGCTCTAACAGGTTGTTTACAAATGCACAGATCTATGTGCACCACTTCTGTGACAAGGGAAATCATATGCTCAGGAAAAACGCTCATCAGTTTTGCACAGAAACACTCAAAG
Source organism: Sinosuthora webbiana (assembly GCA_013397395.1). Lineage (NCBI taxonomy): Eukaryota > Metazoa > Chordata > Aves > Passeriformes > Sylviidae > Sinosuthora > Sinosuthora webbiana. Next base: position 523,867 of record VXBN01003437.1, on the reverse strand, counting down.
TGACATTTCTCAATAACGGCCAAAAGTGTCAGAAACCATCATAACTTGGGGTATTGATTTAACCCACATATCTACCATAGTGCTTTGCTTGGAACTTCTTAGGAAGCATTTATATACTTATAATACTACCTTCCATATTACCTCCTTATATAAGAAGTTGAGAAAGTCAAATAACTTCTGGAAAGTTTTTTAGGTCTTCCAATAAGGATTGAAGGAACTCTGTTAGTGCAAGCATATTAAACAAGACAGTGCAAAATCTGTGTATAACATTGGCATTGAATTTTTTTGTATGTTAGGCTTTGAGAAAACAATTAAATAATTTCATTTGTAGATTAAGCTTTTCTTATGCTAAATTTTCAGCATTGCTGTCACTAGTATAAATAATGTGTTTGTGTTTGGTAGTTATTTTCAATAGATCCCACCAAGCCAGTATTTCATATTCAGGAACATAAACATCCTCCACTTTAAAGGATATACATAACCCCCTCCCCCAGCTTAATTATAGTAATACACTTTGATATAGTCAGTGAATGTATTTGGCACACAGCCTAAAGTTCAACACTGAATAAGATATTTATTTTATGATATGCACCTGATCTTCTCTATTAAACTATAGGTGTTTTACACAATACATTTATTATTAGCATGAGACGTTCTTACTGCACAAGTAATTTTATGCTGTCACTTGTAAGAAGAGTAATGCCAAAAGGTTTAGCAATAAAAGCAATTATCTGTTAACCTTTTTGTTGTTTCAAACACTAGATGGTTATCTGATTTTAAAATAAAGCCTCATTTTGCTTATTGTGATTGCTGTTTTGTGCAGGTTCAGTGAATTCTTAGGTCACTTAAAGAAAATCTGTGTCCCAAAGCAACATCATTACTCAAATCTATTAATTACAATATTTTAGAGTGAAGTGAAGGCTACAAATAAAGTTTGGCTACAAATTCAGTAGAACTGCATTTTCCTCTTAATTTTCCTACGCTTCTGCTATCTTACCACAGAGAAATAATAACACTGCTCTGTTCTCTGACTTTAGCTATTTATACTGCTAGCTTTTGGACTTGGAGAATATTTCCTCGTATGCATGTATTAAGCACAGGGAAGCCTTGGTCTCATAATTTGTGCCTTTAAGCATTACTGTCATAAAAACATAGTATTATTTTTTACTTACTAATAATCTTGACTTTAATAACATCAAACACTACAAAAATTTCCTTACCATTTCCATTCTTCACCCCTTCTCTTAAGCAAGAATAAACTCCCTTGATTTCTTTTCCTCCCACTATAAACAACATTACAGAAATGAAACTTGAACTTGGTTACTTAATGGACCTTCTTTGTTTTGCTTTCTTATCTGCACTATCCTATCTGAAAGCATTTGTATCTGGGACACACCAATACAGAATTTTGTGTTTGCACCCATTCTTCCTCCTAAAAATCAGATGTACAGACTAGTAGACATGATGTGTTTGTCTAAGACATGCTAGAACAGTGTCAGTGAGTGAATTACTAGATTTAACTTGAATCATTATATTAGAAGTGCTAACGGAAAAAAAAGAACCCAAACTTCAGAAGTTTTGGTAGCATCTTACTCAGCACAAGAGGAGGGTTTCCAGGAAGCCATCAAAGTTTGAAGACATTTCTTCAGTAGTGTGAGATTTGATACAGTGAGAGTCACTGCGCTGGTGTTACTGTCACAGCCATAGTTTCTGTTTCTGTCCAGTTAGCTTCCTCACTTTTGTTTGAAGAGCCCTAGAATTGATTTTTAACCTTTTTCATGCTCTTTGCACTATGTTGTCAGCATACAACTTCCATGGCTGGATGGCAATGATCAAATCTTTTTTGGTTAGAAGCACCCATTTAACATGCATTTTCCTTGAAATTCCTCATCCATTGCATGAGAAGGAGGACACAATACCCAGGTGTCTCTCATCTGTGAAATCACAACTTTCCACAGTGGGATGAAGGGTAGGTTTCAAAAGACACAATTCATTGCAAAGAGCAGTTAACTGGATAACCTCTCTTCGTACTTGTGCCACAGTTTGTAGAAAACTGTATTTTAGGGCAGTTTTCAGTGTACTGACAATTCCAGTGACCAAAAAATCAGTGATTGGAAACTATTTAAATGATTGCAGTGTTTAGACCTAGAAACTGCATAAAATGTGTATAAACTTATAGATCTATTAAGGGAGCTCCAACTGGCTGTGGTACAGATACTTGTGAGAGATGGATTTTTCATTAGCATTAATGTTACCCTGGCTCTGGCTGAAAATATTTGCACTAAATCTATTTCGGCCTTCCTACAGGATGTGTTTGTATTGTCAGGAATTAAACTGAATTTTTTTATGTGAATCATTCTTAGCACAAAGACCTCAATGCATTGAAAATAAGTTCTTGCAAGTTTTATCCTTAAATGGTTATTAAAATCTATTTAGGATCTCAGACTGCAGAGGGGTGTCTTTATTCTGAAAATATAATGAACATAAAAATTAACAGAAACTCATGCATGAAGTTAGGAACATGTTAATCTCTCTGACTCATCATTTTCCTGAAATTCTTTGAATACTTCTTTCAGTATTATAGATCTTGGAAGAGAAAAAAAATTTCCATACTTATATGAAAAAATCTAAATATGAGCTTTAACAGATTTGTTATGTTAACAAAACTCTCTCAAAAATGAGAAAAGCAAAATAATTTCCTTATATATTTGGAGTTATTCTATTCCACACATACAGCTTAAAACAACTTGACCCCAGACTGCTCAGATGTGGACATAATTGCTTTTGCTTTAAAGGATTCAATGAATGAATCACATGAATAAAAGCACTTTTATGGGAAATGTTATTTCTACCCATCCTATGAACATTAATTGCATAACTCAGAACATGTGATATGTGTGCTAATGCAGGAACTCATCATGTCATGATTTTTCACAATAAATTTGGCAATATAGTGGTAAGTGGCCTACAGAGATAGAAATAAACTTAATTTAAATAGTAATTAAATTATACATATATGTGGATTGAAAAAATAAAATGAAGAGTATGAGTTTACTTGTGTTTGTTATTGGTTTTAGGAGTAATAATTAAAAAAGACATTATGATACTTGGGTTTGAAGTTTTCCTCCTCCTTGAAACAATTATTACATGGATATTAGAAAAAATTACTTCCTATTTACTCAATTAGTTATTTTTTGATGAAGATCCTGTTTTTATGAATTATAAAAAGCTACTAATGTTTATCACAATATCTTGGGTACATAGTGGCTGCCAGTTGGGGTCAGCTGTGAAGGAAGTTTTGAATTTTTACAATTAACCATTGAGTTCTACAAAAAAACAGAATTAATTTCCCAAATTTTGAATTATCATGTCAAAGTGATTTACTCAGTTTCCATGTCACTTGATTTGCACTGGAAAAGTAGCAAAGAAATGGAAGTTCCAAGATGCCTATGTTGAAGATACAGCTAAGGCTTTCTTCCTCTCATCTCATCTTGGAGAGAGATGTACCATCTCTATGGCCTTTTCTGATTCTTCTCTGAGGATGTAAATACTGTCCTTTGAGAAATCATTCTATTCCTAAGAAAATACATTCAGGCTTCATTCAGGCTGCATAAACCATTGTGAAAGAACGAGTTGCTATAGGAAAAGGATGGACATAATCACACCATTACAAATACAACAAAAACTTTTCATTAGGTGTTACCTTAACATTATGTTCTTAATATGTGTTGCCAGTTAAAAAAATATACATGATCTGAGCCTGTAGTACTAATATTCCAATTTGAAAAATTTTGATGGACATTTTAAAAGACTTTTTTTGCGAAGAAAAGGACGTCAAAACGAGGGGAGTTTGTTTGTCTTATGAATGATCTTTCATTTCAACTTAATTCTTACAGAAACTATTTTTAGTAAAGTACTTTCCTGTGTGATTAAATGTGTGCACTTGTTTAAATCCAGTGATGTTCAGGAAAATAATGACTTTTTCTCCCACACAATTTAATAGTAATGCATTTTAATTTGTGAATATAAATTCATACTTAATACTAAATTTTCATGTTGTCCCCCACTAACCTTGGTTTCCTTGTGACTAGTCACAACCATAAAATAACCAAATTATACCTCTGATTTCCCATAGCTATACACAAACACCTGTTTTAGAACATTTTCTGAGCTTTGATTTTATGCTTATAGTTAATTCCCCTTAATGATCCCGAACATCTATGTGTGGACACACCCCAAGAGACTGCCTGTCCATAAAAACATGCTGCAGCCAGCTGTAGGGTGCTTGACTTTCTTTCTGCAGAGGGCTGTTAATGATTGTCATTGCAGCACTTTCTGGTCTTTCATCTGGTTTTCCCACCCAATAAAAACAGAAATGTAGCCCCAGGGAAAATTTGCTTTGTAAGCGATTAATCATTTCTGTAGTATAAATCAAGTGGCTCTTTTTGGGGCAGTTCTAATACCCCTCTTCAGTATTCCCTCGAGACATGTGAGACATCAGACTAGATGGTATTTAAAGGTCCATTCCAAACCAAACCGTCCTATGATTCTGTGATTTCAAAAGCCACATTTGTCAATAAAAATGTATTTGAAGGAGTTTATTTTAATTGAAACTATCACTAGAATACTGAGCCTTGATGAGGATATTGATGCAATACGTAAACGAAGGAATCTGTAAAGAAACACCAATACTATAAGACATAACTCTAGTTTTTTGTTTTATAATTTTTTGATACAAGCAAAATACTGCATTTATCTTTTCGACCATCAAAAATTTGTAAATATATTTGTTGTGTGGAAAAACACTTAAAACAATTATTATGGACACAACACTGAAAAAAGAACTTGCCAAATTTTGTCAAATAACACTTAAATGTAAAGATACAACCATAATACTGCTATGCTTTTCAGTGATAATCATGCTCAAATCACTATATCTCCAAATTGACACAAATATTCTTTCTATTGGACATCCTTTTCACCAAGATTTCTTTCCCTGTTTTCTGGGGGATCTGGAGTTTCAGACATATATGCTGCCATTAGGACAACGGGCCAGTTGCCTCTATGCAACATCTAAATGTGATCTGGATGAATCTACCCAAGTAGGTACAGCTGTCCACAGTGGCACAATTAATGGTTGCACACACTTTTTATCTTGAGATTCCTTGCCTTTTTTATTTTTTATTTTTTTAAGTTACTCTATTATTTTTATCCAAATGCTTTTCAAGTTCTAAAAAAGAATGTTCACTGATTGCATTTAAGTGGGTTCTGAATTAGCCATGTGTTATATCAAAATCTGTGGACATCTTGATTACATGCTATATTATGAAATAGGGGTTAAATGTGAAAAACACAAATAAAACATTTTAATGTTGCTTGCTATCCAGTCTTACTACCAGACTTTTTTTAAATTATAGAATAATGATATTTTTCATGCTTCTAATTCAAAACTCAATGTTTAAAGTAAAAGTAAATTTTTTTTTTTTGCAAAATAGTAATGTAGATATATAATGTAGACTATGAAATCATATTTGAGGTACAACCTCTGCACCCCTTCCATAGGCATATGGTTACTTGGAGATGTTGCTTTTGAGAGCTGAATTTGCACATTTAGAGCAATAAATGTCTTGCTGTGACAGAAACTGAGTCCTTAATATAAGCTTATTTGAAGCTACATAACAAAACACTTATTTCATAATCATGGTAGGAGCACTTCTAGAGTAAAATACTTTTTTTGTGACTATTTTGTTCTTGCTTTTCCCTGAAAATATACTATGTTAAAGTTTTGAAATATTATTACATCAGTACAGACTACTGAATTTATATTGGATATTGAATTCTGAAGTTTGTTACAGGTGTTAATGCATCAGCTTAATTCAAGATATAAATTTCATATTATCATTAGTCAGTATTTGATGTACATTAAGGAGTCACATTGCACATTTACTGAAAATATTTTCATGGCATCCATCAATATATTCAGCTTATTCTTCCTTTGCTATAAAGAAACTGACTGTTTTTATGATACTAACCTCCATTTTTTAAAAGCTTTGGTTATGCAGTCACTAAACAAATAGTCAGACTGCAAATTTTCTCAAGGATTCTCCCAGATTATAAACTATCTACATTTAAAAAAAATGACATATGTCCACCTGTACACCTATGTAATTCCCATACCTTATACTCCATTTCAATCAATTGTGGGTCAGCAAAAAAATTGTTTACTTCAGTTTCACTAGTAATGGTTCTTTTGAACACTCTCACCAGAGTGTGGAAAAATGTCACATCTCTGGTCAAAATTCCTTTACAGAAATGATTTATTTTATTTTCTTTTTTTTGAAAAATGAGATATTCACAGGACCACTCAAAGGTATGCCTATCATTTATGTTCCACTCATGGTAGGTTTTATCGCATGAATTCTACGTACAGTTAAAAATTCTTATAATTACAGAAGGAGATGTCTGTAAATATATTGATATTTCTTTTGGCTCAATTAAGAAACCAAACCAACCAACAAAACCCCCCACCCCCAACAAATGTTCAAAACATCCACATTAATCATTATAGTTCTTACAAAAATAATTGATTAAAGTATACTTCATGTCTCCCTCTCTATAGTAGGTGGTATTTAAGATTTAAGATTACCAAGATTTCAGATTTAAGATTACTAAGTATACAGAAAATATATACTGTAATGTGTTTAAGGTGCTATACTTATGAAACCATCTAACTCATCTACACATTGATTCTGTAGACATATGGATTGTTATAGATTTTTTATTAAATATTTTCAAACGAATTCAATAGGATATAAAACAACATAAATGAGCATTTTTAATATAAACCAAAAAATCTCAGTCTGTTTTATAACATAACATGCAGTACCATTAAAAACAATATTTTCAGAGAACTCAATGACTATCTAAAACATTATGCCTGATGACAGAGCTGTGGTGTATTTTTATACTGATGTATACATTAGTTTCAACATTAATTCTTTAGTATGGTTCAGAAGGAACCTTGTTTTTCACAGGTCTTTCTTTCTGATTGCAATATTTACATTGCTATGTTGTTTGTATATGAGTTCAGTTTTTTGTGCATCACATTTCTGTTTTTCTGCTTGTCCTGAATTACGAGGGGGATTTTTTTAATAAGTATACCTTCTCCAAATGTTTTTGAATGCAGTTTAATGATTTTGCATTTGTCCATCTTCATCAACAGTTATGCAAATTAGGTTATTTTTGTTAATTGTACCCTTAAAAAGTAGTCTACTGTAATAATCAAATAGTGACAAAAAATTAGACAGTAAATTAAGGAGGAAAGCAGCAAAAGTTTTATCATTTCAGGTGCAGCAAAAGTAGCATGGTAGTTTTTCACATTGCTTTCAGTGATGTACTACTGAGGATCTGTAAAAAAATTTTATTGGGAATGAAGATATTAATTTCTAAACTTTTCTGACACATTGGCTTGCAAAGTAAAACTAATTTTCAATAAGCTTCAATAAGCTTCAATAAGCTTCATATGTGATAAAAATGATGTACTGTTGTTACAATAAAATCACTGTTGTAAAAGTAGCAAGTTTCCTGTTAGACTAGCTGATATCCATGAGAAAACAGAAGAGATTTTGGGAGGCCCCTCCTTTAAAAAAAAAGTTGAAAAAACAGTCTTCAACGATAGATTTTCAAGGCTGAGAATAACTGCTTCAATTTTAACTGCAGTCAATGGATTAATAGGGGTTAGCACTTTAGGGAATATAATATATGGAATTTCAAAGGTATAACTTTTCCAGATTTCTGAAAGCCGATCACAACCTTTAAAATAATATCCCTTTCAGAATATTCAGTCATGCCCTTTATGGAAAAAAAAGGACAAACTACTGTTAGGTTGCCTTAGCAAATCCTAAAAATTTTATAAAATATTTGTAAATGTACTAAAAACCCCATCTTGTACAAAGTTAATTAGTACCTCTGTTTCACAAGACTTTCAGGACCTGGTACGTACAGTCACAATTACATAAAAGACACTTGTGAAGGACTCTACTGCAATGATGTGCCTATGGACAGGACAAACAGAAGTTTTTGCATTGTGTGAACAACAAATGCACACACACATAAAAGGAAAAACCTGTTTATGCCAATAACACAAGAGTGCTTATACCTGTAGACTCTATGTTCTCTTTTGAATATACATGCAGAAAGGGGAAGATCTCTAAGACAGACTTTATATGCCTCACTGTTACTTCTCAAGGAACTTTGCTCCTCTGCTATTTTGACTCTGATAAAAATAAATTATAAAATTAATGGGGAATCAGAACAGAACTTTGCAAAATGAAATCAAATAATTTTTCATAATAACAAAGTACAAAAAAGGGAAAAAAATCATAGGTTGCATACCTTCTTCTCTAGAGTTCTTTTTTAGAATAATGCCATTGAAAGAAAACATTAATAAAGTGTGGTTGAATTTAAAAAGGAACTTTGAATTGCTTCTTGGACACTGAAGTTCAAAAATGTACCTTACCTTCTACTTTTCTTCCTGCTTTCATGACCAGAATGAAAAAGATTACAGAAAATTCACATCACAGTTTATTAAATTAATAAACAAGATGTTCTAATATCATATTGGAAGATATATGGAATTGTAAAGGGCTTTTAGACACAATCTTCCATTATGTTTCTCACCTATCTGTAATTAGGCAGCAGATCCTCATCGTGAAAACATTTTGACAGTAAGCAAATTCAAATCAAATATTTTTGTGCACATTTCATAGTCAGCAGTACTTCCACTTGCTAAGCAGAGTAAAAAAGTAAAGCCATGCCTTTGATTCATAAATATGTTTTTTCAGAGTTGAATCTTTGTACCATCTGAGGATGGCTGAATCCTGAATATGAGGCACCTGAATTCCAGCCACTCTGCAGCAGGATCACACTGTGCTTAAAATTGCAAGTCATACAAGACTGTACTATACTATTCTGTGGGAGAATAGTCTCTCTCAACATGGCTCTCTCAAAGCCATGACAGACAAATCAAATCTCTGTCCATACCTTTCTACAAATTTCCCAATCTCCCTGAGTTTTAATACAATTTTTTTCATACATATGACACTTTCTATGAGCCAACACAAGAAGATGCCTCCATGCTCTTCCTGACCTTGCACCGTGCGTTCACATGACCTGGATCTCAGGGGCTCAAAGGCAGGTTTCTTGAGATATCCCAGGGCTGACTTGTTTTGGCACATCCTGCTGGTCTCACAGGACTTTCTAGAAGACAATATTGGGATCTGTCTGACACATAGACTTAGTCCCAGCTTTCCGTCCAACATCATGCCAGTGCATGAGGGAGCAGATTGACACATCCAGGTCAAAGGAGAGCAAGGTCCCAAACATACCACAAGTACAAAATGACTTTTGAAACACATCATATCATATGAACAACATAATATCTTGGTCTCAGAGCTTCATATGAACAACATAATATCTTGGTCTCTGAGCTAACACACCCTGTAGACCCTTGTATCCGGGGGTTATTTGCAAAGCCCGCTCACTGAGGACCGATGATACGGTCACATGTTCCAAAAATTTCAGCCTTCTCTTCCTGGAATTTGTCATCATATCAGATGAAATATAAAGAACAGCTATTCCAGGATAACCAGTTCATCAAAAAAGAGTGGAAAGGTTTCACTCTGTATGTGCTACTTCATTATGGATGATAAGGAGCATGGCATGGTCCCATTCCTTTCAGGAAATTTTAGGAAAATGTCTCTGAAACTGAAATGTTAATGCAAAAGAAAAAGGGTAAAGAATAATTGTGATCATAAGAGATTTGTAACTGTTGATTTCTGTTGTAAACAAACAGGTTTAGGGTCCAAAGCTGCCAGATAGTCAAATAATTTCTTCACAGAAATGATGGTGAAATCTCACAAGATACATTAAAAAGTCTCTTCATATAATAATTAAAGCTATACAAAGCACCGTATATTTAAGGTGTTCTTTGTCCTTAGACAAATCTCTTTTGAGAGAAAGGATGCTGATGTTAACAGAAAATTCAAAACTTGACTCAATAAAAAAACTATTTAAAAATAATTAACAGCTCTACACTTGTAATATGGTTCTGTGCCAAAAGTTAAGAGCTCTAACCCAAACAAAAACCTATTAAAAATTAAAATACATGTGATTGCATGATCAGATGATGAAAAGGATTGCTAGCAGGTCCAGTTATGTCAGTAATGAGCCACAACATATCTAACAAGAGGCAGCTCATTAATCTGAATGGGTGGAACTCCAGTGCCCAGTCAAATACTAGGGAAATACATTAAGTCATGCTTCCCCACTTCCTTAAGAAGGAGCCCTAAAGGCTTTCAAAGACAAATAGTATTTTTGGAGAAGTCAGTGCACCTGGGGACTCTTCTCATAGACTACACTGCCAATACTACAAGGGTAGATTTGCACCACTGACAAGTTTCTGATGGAAGTTCTAATTTGACAGAGCACTGTGGCTCAAAGGCACAAACAATTTTTTCTTAAATAGGAGTCTGAAATGAGAATTTCCACTCTCTTTCACAGATTATAAAAAAAAATATTGTTGAAAGAATGCCTGTTAGTGAAGACTGCTCGTAGATCTAAGGCTCATAGAAAATTCTTGTAATGATTTTCCCTTGGTATGATATTGTATGACAGTATACTGGAACAGGATAAATACTGACAAGAGACTCCATCCAGCAGTAATACCCTTTCACTGTGCTACATGGTATACAGGATTATCTTTTAGACTTTAGTGCTCTTAACAGCAAAATCAGGCTGGTTTAGGCTTCAATGTCTTCCACCACAGCATTACTTAGGATTAGGAGTATTATAGATTCATATTCTAAGTATGGTAACAAGTCTAACTTTGTATGTAATAAAGTCTCTTTATGGCTTAAATGAGAACAAACTTATTGAATGTTGTTTTGGTTGGTTCAAAATGGGTTTCTGCACCATTGCAATCATTCAGAAATTCAACTGTTACAGCACTGCCTGCCAGTTGCATACTGTGTAGAAAACTTAAAAAGTCTGAGTACACCAAGGAACTAGAAATAAAAATCATAGTCAATAAGTACACTGCTTGGGTTTGGTGAATATTTTTGTTAGACTCCCAAGTGTTATATTTTATTTATAATGAATTTGCATTTTTTTTCTGTTACTGAATACATTTAGAAATTGCTTCTTCATGTGCCAATCTCTTATTTTAACTGGCCACAAAGTATAAGGTTCATATGTCTGACAAATAAAGTGAAGGAAGGATATGTTTCTTCTCTCCCTTTCAGCAAAGGAGGCAAAATGCTTCACAATTTATTTACACTGAGATTAATATCTAATGTTTACTTTTGGAAATGATGATTTCTGCAATCAGCAGGTTCTATAATTCAACTATATTTCTTAAGACTGTATAGTTTAGACCTTTACAGACACAATATTTCAAAAGACATACATTCTGAAACTTAATTTCAAATATTTTTTTATTTGAGTTTCTTGAAGCATTTCTTGTTTTCTCACATTTTTATCTCCATTTTTTGTCACTGCAAAGATTGGCATGCAATCTAAGTTGCCCTAAAGTTATTTCCTAGTTGAATTTTTGCTGAAAACTCATAGAGAGGAAAGGATTCCATTATCTCTATTCCATTCAGCTTCACTGGATCTCTGATTTGGATCTCAACTCAATCTGATTTTCTTCCCATATGATTTATGCTTCTTCTGTTGGCAATCATCAGGTGGCTGCTCTGTATGTTTCCATGCATGGTTCTGCATGTCTAACAGAACATCTCTAATCATAAATGTATGTTTACATTGGTAAGTGCTCGCATGGGTACGCAAAACCGCACACAGAGAGTAACTATTCTATAAACATATCAATACTCAGAGCAATGAAACTCCTTTTTATGGTGAAATAATTTCTTCCTCTTCATGTGGTATTCATCTAATTACTTTCTCCTGGTTTGCTGTTTTGTAATCTCAGCCTACATTCTCATCCAAGAGCTGTAAATTGCATATCACTTGTCTTAGTGTTTTGTTCTTCTAATAATCTTATTCTATACAATTTACACCAAACTTGGAATTTCGAATTCTCTGTGATAATGTACATCTGAGAAGAGTTTGTTGTAACACAACAGTATTAAAAAAAAAAAAAAAAGAAGACAGAAAATAGGAGTGGAAAATAAAAAGAATTGTCTTATAATACCTTCAGTAAAATTAAATTAATCTTTCTTGATTTGTTCCAGTTTTTGGAAAAATCTCATTACATTGCACATCAGTGTGTTTTCAGTGATGATGTACTATTTAACATATAAACATATCTAAAGAGAATGTATTTATTCTCTTTTTTCAATAGACATTTGAATTTTTTTTTTTAAATTGAAAGCAAACAGCAAAAGGAAATATGCAATTTCATTTGGATTTTACCTCAAATAATTGTATAATTCCTAGAGATGAAATTGGTATACTTGCAGTTAACTCAGTTCCTGAGCTTTAAGCTCTTTCCAAGTCTGTTAAAGACATGAACTGTGGTATTTTATGTAGTTCTTCGATAGAATATTACCAGGAAAAGAAGTCTCACATTCACAGTGGTATAAGAGAGGTGCCTCCCTTGGGCTTTGTCTTATTACAAAATGAAAGTAACTCCAAAAATTCCTGAAAATGCAAAGCACACACTGTCCCCAGCTCAGCGAGGTTTTTGAGAAAACTTTTGAATTTAAGCATGCAGTTCCCTAATAAGGCTACTTGTGCTAGGCAAATGTAGATTTGGGCCAAATACTGCTGCCGTTTCCTCAGAAACTTTCTATTCTGATTTCTTCCCCCTCCACTTCCCCATATAAACTAGATATTGTCTGAAGAACTTCAGAATTAAAAATGGAGCGATTTCCTCAGACAAATCTCCATTCAAGCCACTTTGAATGTAGTTTCATAAAGACATCTTACTTTGTACCAAAGCTTGACTCCTTTCCTCTTAGTGTACTCTCCCAGAAGCAATACTGAACAAGAAATATCTTCTCCATTATTACAGAGCAAAGATTAAACTCTACTTTTCCCAAAATTACTCAGGAACTACCTTTCCTGCTAAAAGGCAAGAGGTAACTAATGGATATAAGGGTGAGTGATTGAAAGACGAGGAGATATTTTCCCTGTTGAGAAGACTGGCCTTTTTGGCCCCTGAGAGGATGTCTCAGCAGAGCCTTCTGCAATCTTCTTTTTTACCATGGACTGTAGCCCTTCAGGGTTATTTACAGAGAGTCCTGGGAAGCAGGGAAAGATTGATGTAAAACAGACATCAGAATGTGAATTGTGAGGAGCATCTATACAGAAAAAAAATGAGGAAGAGAAGAAACACAGCCTTGTTTAAAAAAAAAAAAAAAAAGGTAATTTTGGTACCTTTGCTGTACAGGAGGCTCACTGAGAAGCTCTGTGCAGGTATTTTGATATCAAAGCACAGAGCAAAACCCAGTGTTTGATTAGGAGATGCATTCATATATACTCAGCCACAGCTATTCTGAAAACACATTCTACAAGCCTTTGTGTGTCTCTTCTGCAATAACTGTCCTTTAGTAACATAACTGAAGTTCAACAGTAATGAGTAGATTTCTTAATTCTTGAGTCCACTGCTCTGCTATCTTTTATCCAGTCATAAACCCACTATTATACTTCACAGAATCATAGAATGGTTTGGATTGGAAGGGGCTTTGAAGATCACATACTTACAACCCCCTACCATGGACAGGACACCTTCCACTAGACCAGGTTGCTCAGGGCCCCATCAAAACCGGCCTTGAACTGTTCCAGGCATGAGGAATCCATAACTCTGGGCAACCTATTCAGAGTCTCACCAACCTCAGGGTAAAGAATTTCATTTTAATGTCAAGCTAAACCTATTCTCTTTCAGTCTGTTATTCTTCTTCCAGAGGATGATGGTTAATCCTGTAGATCAAGTGCGAGAGCATGGTACGATAAATGTGAAAGCAGAAATTTTTAGATGATTAATGCTGTTAGAGTCTACTTCATCTTACTAAACCAATTATTTCCAATTTATTTATTGGTAGAACATGGTGCTACCATATCCATAACATTATAACACAATTCAGGAAAATGAGAGAGATTTGTTTTGTGTTAACTAGTAAGTATAGTAGAGTAAGAAATTTTGGCAAAACAAGAAGAGATCAACTGAGTGTGAAATCCTAAGAGTGGATGCTCTAAAGAACTCTTAAAAATATTAAACGAAAACGTCATAACTTTAAATGTAATATTGCAAACAATTGTTTGAATGAATGTGGAAAATTCTTCCTAGTGAATTCTTCTCTGTTTACAAAGAACTAAAAAAATATGTGAATGTGTTAAAGAAAGTCTGGAGAAGGAACAACTCCCCAGACTATTAGCAAGGAAATTATTCATTATTCATTGAAATTCTAGGAATTCTAGTAAGCTATTTTCTGAGAGCAATGTGCTGTTGGAAGAGGTTAGGCACACATGAAAACATTTATAAATTTTATCATTTCTAATTCACATAGTAGCATATTCCTTTTTCAAATTTCTCTTATATATAGGGTCAGTAGTGCAGTGATATAAAATGTTCTTTCAAAAGCTGAAGTGTCTGAAATGTCTCTTGTTATTTTGTTTCTTTCTAGCTATCCATCCTGGATTCATGTGACACTTTCAAAATACAGGCAACAGCCACCACAGAGTAGCTTACTATTTATTTTGTCCAACTGATGATCTTTCATATCAAAGTAGGAGTGTTTTTCAAAGGCTGACAGATTAGATCTGGTATTGCCACTGACTGTTGCAAAAATGAGAAGGGGAAAATGGTAGCTGAGAGAAGACATTGTCCTTAATCATTCAAAGATAATGGGAAAATTATTATTATGATGATGACAGGGAATGTACCCCAAATGAATGAATCATTTAAAAACACTTTCTAAATTATGCTCTTCATGTCCAAAATAAACTGACAGTTATTATACATGGCTTGTACACTTGTCGTCCTGCTATAGAAGGCTAGTTCTTCTGGCATATCCATCCCTTCCTCCAATAAAATATCAGAAATATTTTTCACAATAACAGTCAGACTTTAAATTCACTGATTATTGTAGAAACATATTCCGTTTGGATATCCATTGGGGAAAAAAAAAAAAAAAAGCACTGAAAATTGTGAGGAAATACCTGGATTTTGATTCAGGAATGCATATTGTCATCAAAGGAATTTATGGTTCAATTCTGTTCACTTATCTAATTCCCAAGCATTGCATTATCAGCTCCATAAAAGCCATTTCCCAATGTGTGGTTTAACTACCAAGGAGAATGCATTAAGCTCTTTATGGTGTATAGAGAGCATTCATGGCACAATGCATGCAGACTATAGCACTAGCTTATTCTCTGCCAGCTGCTTATCAACTGCAAGTTAAAAGAAAGAAGAATAAAATATTCAGGCACTTTAAAATTGCGAAGTTCATTTCCAGGCATAAAAAATAGAGATTTTGTTAGAAATAATATTTCATATTTCCCTCATAGATAATTTCACTGTACACATTCAATATGAGTTTCAGCTGCAACAATAACAAAAAAATTCTATGTGAATACCTATTCTGTGCAAACTCCATTTGATTCATAACTGAAAAGATTTGTAACTGCTATGGTCCTAACAGCTGATACAAGAGATCACAGAATCATGGAATAGTTATGGTGAGAAGAGACCTTAAAGATCATTTAGTTCCAAGCCTCCTGCCATGGTCAGGGACACCTTCCGCTAGACCAGGTTACTAGGAGACTCATCTGGCCTGGTCTTGAACACTTCCAGGGAAGTGGTATGCACACAATAAAGAATTTCTTCCTAAAATCTAATCTAAACATACTCTCCTTCAGATTAAATCCATTCCCCCTTGTCCTGTCCTACATGCCCTTGTCAATCCATTCACCCTTGTCCTGTCACTATATGCCCTCGTCAAAAATCCCTGTCCAGCTTTCTTATCAGCCTCCTTTAGGTATGAGAAGGCTTCTCTAAGGTCTCCCTTGAGCCTGAACAACCTCAATTGTCTCAGCCTGTCTTCATAAAGTGGTGCTCCAGTTCTGCATCAATTTAATGCCTCTTTATGGGTTCATTGTGACAGGTCCATATCTTCCATGTTAGGGGACCCCAGAGCTGGACAGAGCACTTCAGGTGGTGTCCCACTAGGCCAGAGTAGAGGGGCCTCCCCCCACCTGCCACTCACACCTTTTGTCATGTAGCCCACCGTGGTTGTGGCCTTCTGGGCAGTAAGCATATATTGCCAAGACATGCTGAGCTTTTCCTCTATAAACATTCACAAGATTTTCTCCACAGGGCTAATCTCAATCCATATTCCTTGCATCTTGTACTTTTGCTTGGGATTGCCCTGATGTATTTTCTTCATAGACAGCCAGAGAATTTCCACCTTGCATAATTTGTTTTGTTTTGTGCCATTGACCTGTGCATGCACAGTGTTCTCCTCTCAGGGGAGGTTTCAATTTACTCACCTCAGTAACCTGCACCCAGAAATGTCTGTGAGAAAAGAATTGGAACAAAGATCAAAGACCTTAAAGCCATTTACCTTGTTCATTCACTCTCATAGATTCAGTTTCATGGATATGTGTAAAGAGTGTATCTCACTTTTCACACAATTTCTGGCGTTCTTTTTTTAAGGTTAAGGTTTCTTTAGTCAGCTCTGCTTTGATATTACACAATATATGACACCCAAGTTAATATGAGTCTCGTCAGAATTTGGAAATGCAACTTTTTTCACATCACTGACTGACTCAAACAAATAAGCAAAAATAATTAAGCTTTTATATGTGTGAGTTAGTTCAGAAGGAATTGACAACATGATAGGGATAGCCACAGGAAGAAAGTGTAGTAATAATCACATCTCCTTCTAAAATGCTCTGAACCAAACACTTTCTAAAGGAGCATCTGCACTCCATTGTCATAAAAAAACAATTAAAACAGAGGAAAAGTATTTAAAAAGATTCAAACAGGAATCTCCAGAGAATTTCAAAGCACAAACAGTTATTGTCTACAGACAGAGCTGTAAAAATGCAAAATCTCCGTCAATGACCCAAGGAAGAAGGTTTTCAGATTAAGTTGTCCTTTTATGTCTAATTAAACACATACTATGTATTATTGCACAATTTCAGGTAAGTACTCTCAGTGCTAGTTCTTGCAAAAGATAAATTGTGCAGTAAAACATAAGCACTAGAACATAATTGAAATTTTTCTTAAGTTCAGCAGACTAGGTATCACACCCTATAAAATTTTATTTCATTTAGTTTATAGGAATAATTTTATGCTTATTGTACATAAAATTGACCATTAGAAAGTAAGGAAAATGTTTTCAACACACTTTATAAACATCTTTTCCAAAAACGTAATTCTCTAAAATGCAATTGTTTAGACTGATCTTTTACTTGGAGGTAGCAGCAGCAGCAGCAAGTAAAAATGTGCAATTCAAATAAAATTTTGCAAGAATCAGATAAAATTTATTTTTTCACCAAGTATTTTGTTAGAACTTAGACTACTCTAAGAGTATTCATAGACTTCTCTAGAAGAAAATCATGCAAGTAAATATTCCAGTTTTTAAAAAAATTATGGATTCAGTTGAAAAGTCTGGTTTCAGGTAAACAGGCAAACCTGCTCCTTCAAAGCTGTTCATGAGCTTCATTTTAGCAGTATAATGAAAATTCTTGAACAGCATTCAGCAAATCCTTTTCCCTTCAGATGTATTCTATATTGATTTTTTAATCTGAAATAATAATAATAATTAAAAAAATTAAAAAAAAACTGGGAAAAGGAAAATTGCATCTAAATTGCACAACTTTGATAGGAAAATTAAACATTTTATGGAGAAAATTAAACTAAAAATGGCAAAAATTCAAAACAGCATTCATCCATTTAAGTTGTTACACAAGATGAAAACTTTATGGAACTTCGAAGGAATGACAAGCAATTCTTTTAGATTAGAGATGATGCTGAGATTTTAGAAGCAGGAACCTTTCCTGACAAGTATTTTCTGCTTTGCTGAGTGCTGACAAACTTTACCTTGACAAAAAGTCACATTTTATGCAACATATAGTTGAGAGACTTCCTATATTTCAAGAAAATAATAGTATTGCCTTTAATTGAAAACAAAAAATGCCTCATGACCAAAGTTAAGCAAGCACATAAAACAAAATCTCCTGAATTAAGCAAAATAAAGAAAATAAATTAAAACAAATCCAACCACCATAGCCGAAACGGTATTACACTTATCTTTTCAGCAGAAACCAATTGTTTGTATTAATTTTCCTTGTTGCACCTCACTTGACATTGCCAGAGAAAAACACAGGGCCTGAGGAAAGTTCCCATGTGCAATTTCCAAAGCAAGTGTTTCTTAAATGAATCTTCTGTTCCCCCAAGCCCTACCTCAATATTCTTTAAGCATTTTCTAAGCTTTTCTGCAGCATTTAAATAAATTCTAATGACCTTTTTTCTTTTTTGCATTTTCCTTTTTTGCAAACTCCTCTGTCAAATTAAAGCTCTTAAAATCTCATCCCTTTTTAACAGTTACATGGTCGCAGAATTGCTACAGTATAATCTGAATAACCGGCAAGAAATAATCAAAATATTCTAGCATTGCTGACATATCATAGTCTATGCACAAATTTCCTGAAACACAGACTTACTCCATTTACAGTACAGACTTTTATTTTATATCTGTTTGTCAGGTGTCTTAGGTTGAAGAAGCATCAGAAAAATCTTGTCTGCTTGGAGCTCCAAATGATTTTTCCAAGGTGTTCCGAATCCTTCAGTTCCTACTTCCAAAATTTCTAAGACAGTGGGCAGAAGGGAACATCCTGGGATAAATATGTAATTAAGAGGTAAGTCAAAGAGAGCAGGAAAACTGTCTATATTTTAGATGACGGTCTTTGACACTTCACTGTTTTAAGCTTCCTATTGTGCAATATATTCCTAAACAACTTAGATAAACTAATGAAAAATGAGGGAACACTAATAAAAAAAAATGCTTCTTACGAACTGGAAAAAAGAAATTATGGAATTGACTGACTTGGTAGATGCTATGGTACATAAATAAAGCTACACCTATGGGGAAAACCAGTTCTAACTTCCAATATTAAATAATGGACTCTGAGATGACCTTTATTATTTAGAAATGAAGTCATAATAACCTTGATGAATAAAGATGATCAGATCTGAAATAAATCCAAAATGAGTCCTTTAATTTTGCTGACATAGGGGTTTTTTTAATTATCTGAGTGATATGAATTGCATTTAAATTCCTCCTACTTGACTTCCTTCTGGGTTTTGAAACTGGTCTAATAGATGTGTTAAGAAAATGTGTTTTCCAAAACTACTTCACACGAAAAACAGCCAAAGGATTGCCAATAAAAAGATGATGAGGCTTTAAGTGTCTGTACACCACCACTGTAGAACTGTCAGCTGACATTGATGCTACAGAGTATTTGAATGGATACTTGCTTTCTAGGTTCTGCAAAGAACTGTAGCTATTAAAAAATTATGCATACAAGTAACGGATAATTTGTCTGAAGACAAAGTGCCTGAGCT
This sequence comes from Sinosuthora webbiana, assembly GCA_013397395.1. NCBI lineage: Eukaryota > Metazoa > Chordata > Aves > Passeriformes > Sylviidae > Sinosuthora > Sinosuthora webbiana. The sequence continues at coordinate 504,276 of VXBN01003437.1, read as the reverse complement.
GGAAATGCATCTAAAACCCAAGAGCATATTAACTGTGAACGCAGCATGTTAATGATGAAGCCATTATTGCCTGCCACATGTTGAGAATGTTTTGGAATCCCTCAAAACAAGTTTCTAAGTTTTCTTTCTCTTGTTTGCCTTTAGTCTTTTCTGTTTCTGGATTTTTCACATGTTTCTGTATGGCTGCCAGAAATGATCTTTCCATGCACGAAACAGTTTGAAGGCATTTTGAAAGGCCTTTCACAGGCACCCTTTCACACAGCTGGTGTCAGGGGTACTTTGCTCTGTGCCTTGCAATCTGCTTCTGACTATCATTTATTGAGGAAGAAGTCAGTACAGACCACATAAATTAGAGAACTGATATGATAGAAGCAATACTTTGCAAAAGTGAAACACAGATTGCCTTTTTGCTGTGACATGTTCTAGGAAAGCTGTTAACCCTAGTTAACTCTGCCACTGCCTCTGAATGATCAGGATTATGAATGCTAGATTAAAGTCACAGTCAATAACATATCTGAAAAGAAACATCTCAGGTTACCTGTCCAAAAAAAGGAGATGGTAATTAGAGACCAAGATTCAGTTCTCATTTTAGGTCAGCTCAGAGAACAGTTGCATTAGTGTTTTCTTTCATTTGTTGGAAAGGGACAGTCTTGCAGATTTTTATCTTGACCTACATTTGACTTCCAGTGAAAAAGAAAGTGTGCTTGAACAACAGTGATTCTACATCCTGCTTCACTGACACAAGTTTTTTTGCATATACCCTTTCATTCCCTTGCTCTTTGGAATCAATGCATTAATCTGAACTTGCTTTACTTTAGCATGAACGGGAACCACCGCTGTTTTAATTCAGGAAGACCACTGAGTTTATTGCCTTTAAACAACTGAGGTTGATTAACGTAATTTCTGGATAAGGCCAAAAATAATCACTTTTAATACATATTTATACTTACAATGGCAAAAAACCATTGACTAATATAGAGGAATACTTCCTTAAATCAACACTCATATAAGTTACATATTAGATATAAAAGATAGTTAAAAGATAGGCTCTGCTTAAACCCATGCTGTTCTCCAGCATGAAAATAAACTCACAAATAAAATGACACATATGAACCAACATTAGACTTGATATTAGGACTAACTTGCTACCTTCAGAATATAGTTCAATGACCTAAGTGACGTGACTGATGAGTTTAAGTTGGCAGCAGTTGTTCAGAATGACAAGCAGGAGACCAGTGTTAGTATTCATGAGTTGTTGAAGTTCAAAGAGATTGGGAAATAATGACAGTGTTTCTTGTCACAAGATCTTGTAAAATCAGCAGTGTTCATAAAAGTTGGAGATAATAATAGATACACGAATATAAACATGACATTCAGCCTTTGTGCATAACGTTCATTTAAAAAAGAACAGACGTAACCATTTAAACCTTTCCTCATTTAGTATTTGCTTACAGTATAATAAAAGAATTTATCAGTGAATCTTCAGACACTTTTGCAAGAACATCTTACAATGCATATTATTATTTTTACATTTTGCTTTACTACTGCAAAATTAGAAGTAAATGTATTACTTTATCTATAGACTTGTATTATTTTATCTGTAGATATCTTCTCTTACAAAAATTGATGCTATGTGACATGACAAGGCACTCTATCTCTCTGGGTGACATGGTCCCTAAAATCAGGTTACTTCATGTTTAAAAAATTGCTGTCAGGTGTGTTAAGATACTCCTTCCACTGGGATTAAAATGATAGGTATGGGAATTGGTGTGACACCTGAAGAGTGACAGGAACTGCATCTCTAAAGATTTTTGCAACAATTTGAAGGAATCAAAAATGGGAGAAGTGGTAAATACTTTTCCAAAATTACATTAAGATTCAGTTCTTTAAGTCTAGAGTTATAAATAGAAGCATCCAGATAATGACAGCACAGAGAATTGCTCAGGTCTGCCTCATCTAACAGACTTGAAATTTGTATTGTGACATTCAGAGTCATAGACATCACATGACAGAGGACTGCCAGTACCTGCATTCTGAATTTTAACTAATTTCCTAAAAAAACCAGAGTTAGTTTAAATTTTTAATTGCTTGCTCATTCTCTTTGCTGACATTAGTACAATGTATTTGGAACCAATTTTTTCCATTTTCATCGGATTAGAACAAATGAAATAAGAAGAGAGATAATTTGAAAGCTTTGGCTTGGTTTGCAGGTTAAGACTTCTATCATTAAAAGGGCCACTCTGTGTGCTATTAAATGGAAGAGCTGTAATTGTACTGAATAATTTAAAGTTAGCTATTTCTGTCTCCTGACAGGAGAATCTCATTAAAATATTTGCAATAATAAACGACGATTTTTTTCAATTTGAGCCTATTTGTGAGAATAAACTTGGCAATTCACATACATATTACATAATTTGCTTTCATTATAGACAGTACATTGTGTACTATTAGCTCCTAGTGAGCATCCTCCTCTGAGAGGCCACTGAGCAGATCTGCCAGTATTCCTTGGGAAGTTTTAGCCATCTGATGCAATTGAATGCATTGGCAGATTTTGATCTGTGATGCAGCTCATTCTTTTCTTTATTCCCCCCAAAATTATCTTGGGGGGAATAAAATCAAAACACAAATTTCAATATTCTTGTGTGATATTGGTGACTTAATGGTTATGGCTCAAAAGACAACACAGTCACCCATTGATCAAAAGTATTCAATCCATGCACAGGTTTTATTTTCTTAATAACATTAAATTCATCCTAGGATATCCTCAAGTGATTTTATGTTGTTGATTATTACCCATTAATAAAGACTGAAAAGATATGTGAACCTTAAAAACAAGAATGGTTTGTGTGCTGGGACCTGGTTTTGTTACATAGTGACACTTTTTTCACAGAAAAGCTTATAAATGAAATTAGTTATGTTTGTCATCTTCATTATATTTAGTTTAGAAAAGTATTAGGAAAAAAAAAAGTAGAATTTTCTGAAAAATTTCTAGTGAAGACAATTTTTTTCTCTATGAGGTAAATAAATATTTGCCCTCTCCAGGAAGAATTACTCTAAAAATAGTTTTCCAAGGCAAAGGTAAATTTATATCTAGACTAAAAAACAATGTATCCCAGTAGTAGGAGTAAATATGTAAATCAACATAGTTTCTATTGAAGAGGAAATTATTTTTAGATAAATTTCAAAGAGGAAGAAATAACTTTAAGTAAGCTGCAGTCTTGTCCAATGAACCATTCTGGATTTGAGGTTATTTTGTGCATTCCTGGCTGGCAATTTTGGTTTTCTTTTCATTGAAATAAAACAGAGGTTCTGCTTCACAAGTTCTCAGATGTGAAACAAGGAAAAATAATAAGATGCAACTGGGAGATTAGGTCCAAATATGCTGATCCAGACTAAAATGCTGAAAAGAAAGTAGCTCTGAAGTACACATTTCTTGTAGAGTGCTACATCACCCACCTATTCTTTCTCAGGCAGGGACCAGACTAGATGGCTGCATGTTGCAGTGAAAGGCAAAGAGGAGAAAGTAATTGATTCATGTTTCTCTACTCTTCAGATTAAATCTGTATCAATGAAATTCATCAAAGGAAAATTGCTAGACAGAGTGAGCTATAATATCTTGCCCAAACATAATTTTTAAAAGATAGAGGTAAAATTCCAGTAAGTGTGTAAAACACAATGTGATGTATGGATGTATGTGAGAGTTTACCTGATGTAAATGTAAACCTGAATAAAGACAGATGTTCTGTTCAGTCACTTGTCATATACATAATAAGATTCACATTAAGATTCACACACCTTGTGCTAATCCTCACTAGTATAGATACTGGCATCCTATTCTAAAGTACTGGTTTACAGGATTCTTAGGAAGACAGTCTACTTAGATGTCTCCATAAATTCAACTTTTGATAGACTATGGATTTCCAATTGGAAAAATAATTTTTGTTCCTTTGGATTATTGAAGTAGTATAGAAGTCTAAAGCAGATTTCCATTAAGTCAATATGCTTATTTCCATTATCCTGTTAAAGATTTTTCTAGAGAGTGTCTTTTCATGATGGAGAGCAGAGGTATGACAGGTAAATTTATAAGCTAAGTACACTTGATGGCAAGAATCTTAAAAAAAAAAAAAATTACTTAGTTTTATTCATCTGTGTTTCTTCATCATGCTTCTGCATAAAACAATTTAAATCAGCAGTCATCCTGCATCTGTTTAGAGAAATGATTACCTCCACTGCATTCTACAAATGAAAGAGGACTTGGTACAAAGAAAGCTGAGGGCTACACAATGTACGATTGACATGCTAAATGATGTGCCAAGCTGATTAAATAAATCCTTCTTCAAATAGACCCAGTTATAAAAAAAATGACAGATGTATATTTTCTTTTGGGATTTATACAACCATCTGGCCTTGCAATTTCCAGATGGAAGTTTCACATTAAGTTCTCAAACTGAGATTCTAAGGTATTTGAAAGATCTGTTTTTTCCTTTATTCAAGTATCTGTGGTATAGATGAAGTGCTCTCAGCACTCATGGTTGTAGCTGACTAAGGAAAATTGAATTTTTACATAGTATAAAATCTATTTCTTTGCCAAATATTCCCTTAATAAATTCATTCTATTAAAGGCTGCTGCATGATTAATGAAAATAGCATCTTCAAAGACATTTGCAGAAAGTCAGAATTTCACAGCTCATAGCAAACTTTAATGAGACAATTAAGCCATAAAAATACTTTCATTCTTGCATTTGAGTTTGTTTGCTATATTTAACTTTATGCCATAAGGAAGCCTTTCAAACTTGTCTTTTAGTGTTTCAGAACAACTTTCTAGAAACTAATATTGTAAACAAATATACCAGGACTAAGGACATTTAGAATTTAAATTAGGATGACAAAAGTGGAAATGGAGATAGATAACACCAAGCTAAACAGACAAAATCATTTGCAGATATACAATAAAAGATAGGTCAAACATTCTGGAAAGCATATGTGGTCTAAACTAAAATATTACACTGTGGATAAATGATTCCCATGCACAAATGCAAAGAGTGGGTGGCATCATGGAAACCTCTGAGAAATTCACATAAATCAGGAACCTGATAACCTGGCTGAGATTACTGGCCCCTCAGCCTCAGTTTCTGGTTGACTGTCTGTTGAAACTAGGGACTCCCTGGTAAGGTAAAGGGAACACACAGAAATATGGAAATGCTTGACAGTATCTCTCAGCTTTTCTGGCTGCAGAGGAGGGTTGCAGGGGGTGAGGACTGCCTCAGTATTTAGCACAGTGTTCATTTCTCTAACTCCATCACAACTACAGGAGTCATGGAGCTTCCTTCAGCTGCTATGATTTGAAGAAAACCACATGCTTCACCACAAAATCTTCTTCTCTTACTTCTTTGAGGTACAAAAGTTAGAGTACAACATGCTTGATACTTTCCACTGACTTTTGGCTCCTACTTGAGCCATAGAACTATTTTCTTTCTTCCTGTGTCTCCTATGGAATGTCACTTGGGCCACAGGTCCTTGTGACCATTGCAATCTGTGTCCAGTATTTATTATGCCAATCAGTTTGCTTACAGAGCAGCTTCATGTTCAGAGTAATGTGTAATAACTCAAACCCAATTTGATTAATTTTACTTAGGAGAAAAACACAAATGGGAGTTGTCCCAAAATAAATGGATAAATACATATATGCATACCCCTATAAATACATACTAGGTAACTCCACAGGGTTTAAAACTTTGAGAATCTAATCTAGGTCACAGTTTCAAAGCATGGGGCACTGAGATGGGTTAAAACTCATCTGTCGTTTTGCATGCCTTATACTCCCTCTAACCTGCGAGCAGAGGACAAATTGCTGATTCAAGTGTTACACACAATATAATCACGACAGCTGCAAACAACAATAATTATTAACTTAGGCAAGTGATAAACAACCTTCTTCATCTAGTTATTGCTTGAAGAAATTCAATTGGATGGCTGGTTTGAAGTGCTAAAAGAAAATAAAAATGGAAAGTAAGTTCAAATCAGGATATTTACTTTAGTGGAGAAACTTTAGAAGCTTTTTCTGTTGGCAAAAATACTTTTTTTTTTTTTTTTAATTTTTTTTATCTAGAGCCTTTCTGGGTTTTAGAATATTGCTGAGGGAAACCTAAGTGCTCAAAACAAGCCTTTTTTACAGGGCACATGACCAAAAAACTGATTAATTTTGAAATCAATATCACTTTTTCAAAATACAGGTGTCCTGCTTTTGACTATATATCCTGTCACAATATGTAATATTACTATAGGATGTGTTAAATAACAATTCTTGCTTTTGAAAAAATTCTTCTTTTGGAGTTAGAAATTCCGCCTGCTATTTCTGTTCCAGAATATTGCATATCTTTGCAGCAACTTTGCCAGATTTTTAGATTTCTCTTTGGAAGGTTGGTGTATATTACATACTCTTGAGGACAGTTTTCTTTTTAAGAGTTGGACTTAGTGGATGTTGTCACTGTTGTTTTCACAGGACAGTAATCAAAGACAGTAAATTCTGAGGTCATGAACAGTCCACCATTCACACAAAAAAATCTGGTGAGCAGATGGTATGTCAATAATTTTTTTAAAAATAATTCATTATAGATGCTTAGTATTAAATGTCACATTGAACACTGATAATGGGGCAAGCATAAAACAGGCAGAGAATGATAATATGAGGGAAGTTAGTATTTGTTTTTGTGTTAATTATTTTTTTCACTTACTTGCTAAATTTAATTCTCAGATTTTATTACCTTAGACTTTTGCCTTGGATATGATTTTGCCTCACCTTATATTGTAACACATTTTCAAAGTACAGTTATCAAATCTTAATCATCATAATATGTCATTACTTTCCTAGTTTTGACTTTTAGTAACTAAAAATATTAACATGCAAAAATCTAGAATGAAAACACCTATCTTCATCACCTACATTACAGTATTCCATACCTTCTGTACCAGCATTTTGATTTATTTATTTATTCAGAACTAAGACCTCACTTGAGAAAGAAAAAGACAAAATCTTTCAATTATCAAGTGTTGCTAGTTATAAAAGCTTTTTAAATTAATTTCTTTCCAAGTTCTTGGTCAGAGCAGTGTGGTAGCAGCACATTACTTCTTGACCTTTTAGATTTAAAAAAATATAATGATAGTAATGATAAATTCTCCAAAGAATCCCTGTTTTTAGAATAATAAGACAAAATAAATAAGGCAAAATAAATAAATATCAAAGCAGGAAACCTGATATGCCATCTTTTTCCTGTCTCAGGACCCACTAAATTCTTCTTAATTACAGATTAAAATAATAAATTTTTAGTAATTTTTTCTTTTCTCCTTTATGTCACATTTTATAGCATAGTAAGAAGGCACGGGAAGGTGAAAGAACACCAATCATTTAAACTGAAGTTTGAGGCTGAATCTTAGTATCTTTTGAATAGGGTATTATTTTTGTACCCTGCTTACTCCTGTTTCAGATTTTTTTAAGGCAGATTCTGACTAGATCAGCAGGACAATGTCCAGTCCTTGGTCCATAAAATGAAACCTTAAAATAATCACTTATATTCAGCTATATTACTACCTCTCTGAAGCCAGAACATTTGTCCTCATCTCTAAGATTGTTCACAGTCCAGCTTAATCAGCAGTTCAGGCAACCTTTAAATAGACATAGTCAATCTGCCAGGGTACTTGAAAAGAATGAGGTTGATATTTTCTCATGAACATTTAAGGCATGCAACTTTTTTCTTGAAGGATTTCAGGGTTTGAGGAACCATAACCAGAAACTTGACGTCAAGCAGCAGAGTGGAAGCATGCAGAGGATCTACTTCTGATGGCCACTGCTGATGTGAGGTGACAAATGTTTTAAGGAAAGAAAATTATAAAACTCTGAATATTTTTAATGTCCATAGCATGCACTGACTAGGGAATTCTGAAAAGCTTTTCAGTGCAGGCAAACAGACACAGAAAATAAAATATGATTCAAGACCTGGAGATTAAGCTAAAGACAATTAAACGGCTTCATTCACTGATTTGTGGCAAGAAGCCATTTAATCAATCAGTGCAAAGCTCCCTTTTAAGTCCTGTGATGAAAAAAATTGATAAACGTCATCAATTTAAGTCAGATTTTAGTCTTGTGTTAAAACTGTCTTTCAGTGCTACACTGTCCTGTCATACTCTCTGTCTATGCTTTGGTTGGGACATCAGTAAACCATAAACCTGAACAATACTTTTAATCCACATTTAGCCTAGTCTGGCACCACAGACAGTAATGATTGAGTAAGGAGTATTAAGGATGTTTAAATTGTTTAAAATTGTAATTTTCACCAATTTATCTCTCAATCTACTTGTGAAATTCCTTAAGCACAGTCATAATGGAATCATAAATGTTATTAGGATTATAAAGTATAATTACAATAAAATTAGTGTTCCTTAGACAAAACTACAGTATCATGAAGTTAATTACCAGTCTGCATCGTTGAAATGTTACAACTGAATTACAGAAAGACTAGCCCCACTCTTGTGTCAGCAATTAAAACTTCCATCATAACCATAAGTACAAGCCAAAAAGTGATTCTTAGGATTTGTCACATAAACAAAAATGCACATAAAGTATGTTAGAAACACAGAACATGATATGATATGAACATGATATCGTGGCATGATATTTTTCTTGAAATGAAAACCTTTTAATGGGTAAAATTTAATGGATATTAATGCTCTGTTAATATAAAATTACAGACCTGGTTCATGAACAAATATATTTCTCATGTCTTCCGAATTCTTTCTGATATTGTCTATTAGTATTAGAAATGAATGGTAATATCTTCATTAGGCAGTTCTACAAGGAACTATAGGAGATCTACATGGAAAAAATAGATATATTTTATATACAAGACTAGGCTACTCTTTAAACAGCTAATATAATAATTTGGTTAATATATGCTTTAAAAACACAGTGAGGTATTTTTCATTTTACAACATAAACAATATTTTTGGACAAGAGCAATCAGCCATCACCAAACACAAGCAGTATTTCCTATTAAAAAGAAAAGAAAAAGGGAGCCTACAGAGAGAATTTTTGGGAGAGCAGAGCCAACCTGAAATGTTTTTAAAAGGCTGCATGAAGTGAGTCATAGCTGCTGAATGCAAGCTTATCTAATTGTACCTTAATATTTCATTTGTTAAAAGAGTGTTTCTAAATAATATGGTTTTCCAGTTCAGGGAATTTGAAGGTCACAGATACTAATAACAATCAAAAATAAATATCAATTTAAGGACTATATGAAAAATTTGGTTTGGAAACTACAGGCTGGGTTACTGCTACAGTGAGATATTTTCAGGTACTTCATTCTTAGACAGAGGTCTTCAATTTTCAGTACAGTAAATCTTAACTATAAATTTGGACTGAATTTAGCAACCATTTTTGTTATACAGTCAAAACATTCTTCTTTTATTACTAAAAAAAGATACACTTCAAAGTTAAGTCCTCCAGCTCAATGAAAAGCTCCAAAACTTCAGTTTTATGGTCATTATGAAACCAGTCCTTCACAAGCATTGTAACCATCTGAGCATGAAACAGTCCAGGCTAAAGTCCTACAATTTTGTTGAGAACATAATATTTTTATGACCAACATAATTTAATGTTTTCAGGGTCTTGCATGGCCACAAGAAGAAAAGATAGACAGCCTGGCTCCTGAATTGAAGGTACCTATATGAAGGCTGGAAGTCTGAAGTTAAACTTTTTCACTTATAAATGATTATACTTAATTATAAATATTACATACATTTTGACAGCATAACCCTTTGTAAAAATAAGATCTATTCAATTAGAAAAAAGTTACATGAACCGAAGAGCATAAGAAGCAATAGTGAAATGGAGGTCAGTATTAAAGAATTAAAATTCTTTAATACTCAGGTAAAGTTCATTTTATCTACTTGTTTTGATGGTTTTACAAAAACTTGAGAAATTTACAAGCAGCTTTTTTTTTTTTTTTTTCCTGTCAACACATTTTATTTGTAAAGACAGATGGAAAGATGTTTTCTTAAATTTATACCACAACCAAAATATCACAGATAAGAAATGCAAAGTATTGATGCAATTTTGCATGTGAGAGAGCAGTGTGTTACACGCAGGGTGATCTGATGATTCTGTGATGACAAGACAGTGATTAGGGTTTCAGCTGAGATGGAAACCCTTTCCTTCTTTTTAGTGAAGTTGTTTACCTTCTCAAACCAATTTTGGTTTCAGGCCTTCCAAGGTATCTTGAGGATGGATGATAGGTTTGCTTGATTATTTTGACAAGAGCAGTCAGTTCATTTGGCTTGTGCACTTACAAAAGTGTCAGTTTTCCACAAATATTACTAGCAGTCCTTGCAACGTACATTCACATACAAAGGTGAATGAGCAGCTTAACAGACTGATCTATTACACAAGAAACTTCATGGAAAGGCTGAAGGAAACTTTATTTCTCTTGATTTGAATTAATTTGTAGTAAATTTGCTAATCCACAGTAACTCTTTTTTTTCTACAAATATCCCATCAAAGTGCTTCTCACAAGTGTATTCCTAGCAGCACGCATGTAACCCTAGGAACAACTTGCACAACATCCTTTTTAATTATTTCAGAACTGCTTGGAACTTCTTATAATTATATTCTCCTTCTCTTTGACAAGTCCTCTGAACTAAAGAACCAATCTTCATTTCTGTAGCAGCTTGGGTTTAAATTTTATTTTATCTCTGGCTTTTTTTCTGCTACAGTGAGATATTTTCAGGTACTTCATTCTTAGACAGAGGTCTTCAATTTTCAGTACAGTAAATCTTAACTATAAATTTGGACTGAATTTAGCAACCATTTTTGTTATACAGTCAAAACATTCTTCTTTTGTTACTAAAAAAGATACATTTCAAAGTTAATATTAAAACTGACATTAAGGGATAATGGAAAAAGAAACTGGAAAGTAAAGAGGCAATTCAAGAACCAAATCCATTGCCAATACTTATGATGCATATTTATGTGAATCTGGCTAAAAAGTTTGCTATTTTCCCTTAATAAATAAATTATTAACTTTTCTTTTCCCCTTTTTTTTAATTAGTATATTGTAAGGGTGGTTATGCATGTATTTTGAATGACACAAAAGACAACAGTAAATTAAATAGGAAGCCTAAAGGGTCACAGAAAAGAATATAAGAATAAGAAAAAATATGTAAACAGAACACTTACAGAAAATAGACAAAGTGTGTAAATGTCAGATGGAAAGAAGAATAGAAAGGGTTTAGGAACTTAAGGAAAGATGGAGAAGAAAGGATTTACCTAGAATTAAAAAAATATTTTTGTTTCACTGGCTCTGTCAAAAAAAATCCTAAAAAAATTAATTGGAAGAAGGAAGAATTTTGTGTGACTCATATCTCAGAGGAACTTTTCACTAGTACAATTTTTTAAAATTGAATTTCATTTAACCAGTGGTGGTTGGGGTTGATCAGCATTTGACCAAAGATAAAAGCGACTGTTGAAAATGTATGTGTACACATAATTTAGTAAGGGATTGCAACTTTTGTAATTGTCTGTGATTTTCATGCCACCCTCAACAAAGCCTTTGGGTAGCCAAGGACTAAATTAGTGTTTTGGGTTTTGTAACCAAAAATGGAAAAAATGTTCATTCTATTCCATCTACTGAAACCTGGTTGGGGAGATTTTTTCTTTATCTGTTGTAACTCCAGAAGGGAGGGGGTAATTGCCTTCTCTGATAACAAACCAGCTGTTAAAAACTTTGTGGAGCATTGTTTATTATCTCTGCTCAGGGGGGCATTGTTTCTTATGTCTTCTCACCCTCCCATTCCCCCCATGAGGGTACCTTTTGTTAATGGGCCATTAAAGCTCACCAATGACATGACACATTACATAATCCCATTGCGACATGCTCTACCCAGGGAGGAGGAGCCAAACCATTTCCATCCAGATAAAAGGAGCCACAAGTGTCATCAGTCATCCAGTTTTCCACTGGATCCCTGGAGGAAGTCCGGACCCGTCTCACCATTACTGGACCCTTTTTCAATGAGACCATCTCCACTCCAACAGAACCACATCTGCCACACCAGGAGCGTTTTCTTTGGACTGCTTCCAACACCCTGACCAACAGGGTGTCAGGTTGTATTTCTGACTCAGCGTTTCTAGGATTTCTTGTTTGTTTGCTTGCTTGTTCTTCTGTACTACAACATTTGTATTTTTTATATCCCTAGAAAAGAACTGTTATACCTATTCCCAAAATCCTTGCCTGACAGCCTTTTAATTGCAAATTTATAATAATTTGGAAAGGGGGTAGGGGTTTACATTCCAAGGGAGACTCCAATCTTCCCTGGCAGATACCTGTCTATCTAAACCAAGACAATTAGATAAGCTCATCCCAACACAAGCTTTCTTGTCTTCCTTATAGATATTGTCTCCAATCCCAGGTGGAGATAATTTTCAGGATTTCCATTACTATGTATGTCTGTTTTTGAAACCACAGCCTACGCAGAATGGTCAGTCTCCACTGCTCTTTCCTCTGCTGTACCAAAGCAAGTTAATACAACAACACTTTCATGTTCCATAAAATATTACCAAGAAGTGTAACTGTGGGAAAACAAGGGGGAAAACTTCCTTTGTCAAAGGTTTTTGGAGGTTTACCTGTAAACCCTTCCCCAATTTGAGTCAATCCAATGTATAGCCAATAGACTGGCAGCCCACATAAGCAATTTTGAGGACTTAGTCAAATATTCCACAGTGCAGCATCAGTGGCATTGGTTCAACTCCTCTGAAGCATAAAGACATTGAAAGAGAATCTTGAGTAACTCCCTACAGTATGCTGGCAAAAAATATACAAATCTAAATTAATGACTAGACAAAGTCATTTTCTCATCTTAAAAGTGCTACTGCTGATACAGAAATGGCCAAAATGTTATGAAGAAATTACTGGTAATCTACCCCCACAAAACAAAACAAAACAAAACAAAAAAACAAAACAAAAAACAAAAACAAAAACAAAAACAAAACCAAACCAAAACAAAAACAAACAAACAAAAAAAACCAAAACAAACAAACAAAAAAAAACACCCCAAAAAAAAACCCCACACAGTTATCACTGTTTTGCTAGTATCTTCCTTGCTTGGAAATACCCAGAATTCTCAATAAAGTCATATTATTTCAACTCACAAACAAATTACTCTGTCCCCTTTGATTTTTTTAAAATAAATTGAACAATAATACTGGAACAAATTCAACAAAAAGATGGGTGTTTTCTTTAAGGAGTATATTTTAAATTTAATTTTGACAAAACTTTACCTCCGGTTTTTGAACATGGAAGGCAAATGTTCGTTGAATTCCAATTGAAGGACAATAAAGTCAAAATTAATAACACAGATAATAATAATATCATTCTGTAACAGCAGATCTTTATTAATTCCTTGCCACTTTGCTTGTTTTTCAGTGTTTGCATTTTGTTCTCACGCAGCTTCAAGAAAACTACGTATATTTTTAGAATTTTTCTCTTTGTTTACATATTTCTTCTCTGGGAGGAGAAAGGTGACTGATGGTGTTCTTCACCAACAAGGTCAAAGAGGTGGCAACCTATGTAGCCAATCTTGTGCCTTCTGAAAGAATTGTATATACACATGGGGTCAGAAAATTAAAGATAGAACTTTCCTGCTGACCTTCTTGCTCCCTGCCTCATTCTTTCGTGTCCCAAAGTGTGACAATTCCTATTGTCAATTTTTAGGGAAATACTAGAAACAACTCTTCCCATACTTATTCTTCAAGCAAAATTTGAGAAATATGTGTGCTTATCCTTCGTAATAAAAAGTATAAAGTAGGTAAAACCCAAATCATATTTTAAGGAAGGTCCACAAGAACAAGGAAATACTAAATAAAGAAATAAAAAAAAACTATATAAGCATTAGTATTTATAGAGAGATAGGTTTAAATTTTATTGAAAGAATTTCATTAACAATATACTACATCCCTAGGATCACATGCTAGTAACATCAGAAGAAAGAAATGCCTTTTTAATTCAGTGCCAGCTCCCACTTATATTCTGTCACTACCTCTTTTTTTCCCATATTTTAGTAATCACAAAAATGCTTTTATTTTTTACTCTAAAGCAGTAGTAATTTTCAGCATTGCTGGGAGCTGAACATTACCAGATTTAGGGGAAGGTTTAGCATACTGTAAAGGCTCGAGAGATGAGTTTAACCTGTCAGTGTCCTACTTAGCCCTGTCCCTTTTCATCACCTGACTTCACAGACTGCCTGTGTGATGGGAGAAGGGCTGTGTGCAGGGATGTGCAGGTCTGTACCCAGCAGAGTTGGATCATCAGGAGTCTACTCAGCAGAGCTGTATTATCAGGAGTTGTGGGTTAAGCTCAGCCATCAGCCAAGCCACACGCAGATGCTCGCTCCCTCCTCACTGGCAGGATTGGGGAGAGAGTTTGAAGGGTAAAAGGTAGATAACCATGGGTTGAGATAAAGACAGTTTAATAGGTAAAGAAAGAGCCATGAATGCAAGTAAAACAAAACATGGAATTAACTCACTGCTTCCCATGGGCAGGCAGGTGTTCAGACATCTTCAGGAGAGCAGGGTCCCATCATGAGTCATGGTTACTTAGGAAGACAAACACCATCACTTCATATGACCCCCCTTCCTCCTTCTTCCTCCCCCTTTACATACTGAGCATGATGCCCTATGCTTAGGAATATCCTCTTGATCAGTTTGGGTCAGCTGTCCCAGCTGTGTCTTCTCCCACTCTCCCGTGCACCTCCAACTCCCTTGTCCATATGGCAGTACAAAAAGTAGGAAAGGTCTTGGCTTTGTGTTAGCAATGTTCAACAATTACAAAATCATGAATTTTGTAGTCAAGAAAGCTGAGAAGTAGTCAAAGAAACATTAAGCCATCTCAGATCCTACTTACAAATATAAACTCCCACAAAGCTCAAAATATTCAGACGTCAAGCTCAGCACTTGTGAACTGTAGACTGGGTACCCTAGTTGAAGCTAGCTCAAGTTGAACTAAATAATTTTAAAGTAAAATGCAAACATGTTTTTTGATCTTAAAATTAGAAATCTTTCTGCAACATATGCAAAACAATTTTTTAATCTTTTTAAATTATTCACAGATGATTTATTTCAATGGAGTGGAACTAATGCAAGAAAAAAGCAATGCTTATAAACACATTTCATTGATTAGCTTGATAGCTATTTTCATCCTTTTTACCACCAGAAATCAGTTTATAAAATATCATATATATTTCTTTTTCAGAAAACATTGCCATATGTCTTCACATCTTTTTCTGACAAGCATGGGTTTTTTTTCCAAAGAGTCAGAAATAATATTAGATTCATTTGCTTGCTTGAGTTTGTGGATGGCTGAAGACCACCATTTGATTAAAAAAAAGGTAATTTTTGGTGGTGCCTTCAAACCAATATGCAGAAACAGTATGGAACCACTTTAGCCTGTACATTCGCTTATCATGAGACCATTGGAAGAAGCAACAAGGGAAATTCGTAAGTACTAAAATTGTGTCTTCTGGTTTTTGTTAGTATCAGAGCTTGCAATCACAGAAATCAAAACAAAAGAAATAAAAATAACAACACAACCCTCCTACCCTTAAAAATAACAAAAAACCCAAGCAATAATAAAAAAAAATCCCATATCCACTACACACACACGCACGAAAAACCCAAACCCACCATCTGAATGCTTGCAGCTAAATGCTGACTGCTAAGAGAAAAATAGTATTTTGACAATCCTACTAAAATATCACTCTTCAAATTCTAGGAAGATACAGGAAGTAACCAGAAAAAAAACCTGCAATTTCTCTGAGCGAAGATAAAACAAATTCTTACTGTGGAAGTAAATTTCTTATGGAGTTAATTGCATGTCAAACCTGCTGGATGACATAAAGAATGGATAAATCAAAATAGTTATAACTTCTTTCTCTGTCTTGTGGTACTGCAAAAAAAATTCATGGTTTGAACAATTTCTTCCTTTAAAAAAATTCAATTTTTTTGCCAAAAAATTCACTTCTACATTCTTAAACAGAAGCATGTCTGAGAAAAATAAGGAAACTTCAAAATCTCCTATTGATAGATAATGAACCTCTGTCATAAAAGACCCAAAAGAATTCTCATGGGGATGGTAAAGAATCTTTATAACCCAATTTCAGTAATTCAGATTAGGTTATTGATGATAGGCCATAGTCAGTATGTTTCATTATTTTATTTTATTGCAGTTTCAATATTTTCCTGAAACAAATTCCCTGTCTTTCTGGAGGACTCGTATCTGTTTTGCACATAGCCCTAAAACCTCAGTGCAATGTAATAAACAGCAATTTTGCTAAAGGAATCAATTCAAGGTGTTGACACAAAAAAACCCAAACAAACAAACCACAAGCCCCACAGAAGTTCCAGAAAACTTTGTTTTATTTATTTTTGGAGTTTTGTGGCTTTTTTTGGAGAAAGTAATGTATTTGTAATGGAGTAGATATAATTGATAAGGTTTGGAACTCCATTTGTAATGGAGTAGATATAATTGATAAGGTTTGGAACACAGCAGGTTTCTGCTTTGCTGAGACTGAGGAAACTGCATGCAAGGACAGAGGAAATTATTTCTGAATATAAGACACCAGGACTAACAGAAATTGAGTCATTCTTAGATACTTCTATAATCCGTAGGAGAAACTCAACACCCCAAGAGATAAAACAAATAGTAAATACGTGAAATCTGTCAAAACACATGTTCTCTCTCACTGTTACTTTTAGCTCCCTCTTAATAACAAAGGAGTATAACTGTGTGTTACAATGTAAAAATTAAATGTGATAAAAATAGCTTTTGCTTTTTTTTTTTTTTTTAAGGAGGATTTTTTGATATACCGAATCCATCAAGTTCATCTACAAGCATTATGAAAAATGCAGGTATAAAGCACTATGAAAAATGCAACAAAAAGTGCCTAAAAATCTGAGTGGTTATCTGATATCACCATCTGTCTGACATCCAAAGAAGTACACAAGAGTCTCTGGCTGAGTCAAACTAAATATCCATCATACTTTGTGCTTTGTTGCAAATGATGGGTAGTAGACCTTGTCTGGAAAAAAGGAGCTATAAAGTTACTACTCCAGATTACAAACTCCTATAATTTGCAGCTCAGAGACTTCCTGACTCAGAGATTTGTATTTCATGGCCGGATTTCTCTACCATGAACAAACAGATCCAACCGCTCTGTGGTGCCTGGAAAAATGTTGAGCAACCATTCATCCCGTTGCAAGAAGTCCTACAGCATAGTTATAGGCTAGCCTGTACAGATATTACTTACACAGGGGTTGTTCCAGATTCAGTTATCTTTCAGAAAGCACATGACTTAATAATTTGTCACCTTACCCTTCACCCACTTATAGACCATTTACATATATTTTAAAAAGCACAAGTGTCAGACAATGTACTAGTGACTTTTTTCCCCTGAGAATGCAGAAAAAATATTCTCATTCTTTGCTTTCCTTTCAGATTTGTTTTGCTTTGTTGTTTTATTTATTGGGATTTTTTTTGGGAGGGGAGGGTTTTTTTTTTTTTTTTTTTTTTTTTTTTTTTTTTTTTTTTTTTTTTTTTTTTTTTTTTTTTTTTTTTTTTTTTTTTTTTTTTTGTTTTTTTCTGTGTTTGTTTGGGGAGGTGTGTTGTGATTTGTTTGTGTTTTTTTTAGTTTGTGTGAAATTCTTCCTTTTTACCTGCTGGTTTCCCTGAGACACTTTGAAGGGAAAACCTTCTTTAATGTCTTTTGGAAACCCAAGCAGCCTACACTAAATTATACATATATCTTACAAACTATGAAATACTTTCCTCACGCATATCTGTATACCTTGGAGACTCATTATTAAACCACAAGGAATGTAGCTCGGAGGACATCCAAGAGCAAATCATATGAAATAAAAACACAAAGCAGTGCAAACCAAAGCCATGAGAAGCATATGACAATTTTCCTTTGATTCCCTCAGTCATTAAATCATTGTTAAGAAGTAGCTTGCAGGACTGAATGAATAAAGGGATCAGCACACATGGTGAGATTATTAAAGCACATTCAGAAAAGTGTCCAGTACAACCCAGTCCCTTACATCCTACTACAAAATTGTCTCATGTTTGGAATCTTATCATTGCAGTGATCTTTGAATGAAACAAAAATGAATCTGTTTTCTACTATATAAATTATGAAGACACAATTAAGGATAATCTTTCCCTGAAATCTGTCTTCTAAAGCATGAAACTCTTTCACTTAAGAAAAGAAAGAAGATACAGTTTATACACTTCTATATACAGTATTCTAAGACCTATTTATTGACTCAGAAAAGAACTGATATAACTAGTACAAATAACAGCAATATCACCTTTTACTCTGCAGTAATTAACATCACTGTTATTTTTTTATTGTGTAATATGCATTTGTCTGTATTGCATCTCCTTCTTTTATCCCTGTGGGTTTTAAGAAGGGAATGACAGGAATTTGCTTATTAATCCATGTTGAGTGTAAAACACCTTTTGAACTTGTCTTTAATGTTAAATTTTGTTTGTCAGAGAAGATTTTCCAGGTATACATCCCCTAAAAATTGCAGTTCTGAATTATCTGATAAATTTATGTATTTTTATCTCTAGATTTTTCAACGGAACCATGCCTATTTTCAACTATGTTAGAAACATGTCGTAACTTGATTTTATGCCTGTAGGAGTTCTATTAGATGACTGCGTTAGCAATTTGACATTTACATCTAAAGTTGTTTACTTGCAAAGCAGTACATGTCTGTCTATCTGGTATAATAATATAAGGATCTGAAGGCAAAGATGCAAACTCATTTTACATGATTTTAGCCACCAAAATTACTGCTCCCCCCACACAAAATAGCTATTTTAATACAATTTAACAGAGATTTAATGTTCTGACAATAAACAACTAATTTTGTAACAGCTGACTATGATGATTCTATTTTTAATTCTTCTGTATCTTTTATATTTTTCATATTGACACAAGAAGCAGAATCAGTAAAGACTGATGAAAATTCAGATTAAATTATTGGTCTCCATAAGCAAGCAAATTCTAAGAAATCCTAATTCTGTTTAATATTAACTCTTGAAAAATTCAACTGTCTGTGGAAGATTAATCAAGCTAAGAGACAAAGATTATGTCTGTACCTTCGTTTCCAGGCATTGTGATTTCATTATTGATATTTGTGAGTTTAAAAGTTTGTTGTTAAATGTACATAGGTTGTATTCGCATGAGTTTTTTAGGGACTATTTTTTTTACTGAATTAAGTCATACTTTCCCTGTTTTTTGATATACCATTATGTATTAAGGAGAGGAGCATATAAAACGTAGGTTTGCAGCATGCTAGACACACACTCATATCTTCCAACTTGGGGTTGTAAGATCACCCTCAGAATACACAAAGAAACTTACTAATTTTCACCACTGGAATGACAGTCCATAAATAAAACTAAAAAATGAACAAACAAAAAAAATTACCAAAATCTTTCTCTTCTTTCATGCAAGATATTTCATAAAAAAATCATACTAAACCAGTCTAAATCTATGCTGAACAAAACACCATTTGCAAGGGTTCCTCAGATTTTAAGGGAAGTGTTGAAAGAGAAACACTAGGTTGACTTTATCAGCAGACAAAGAAATGCAGTGTGTGTATCAATCATCTCAATGATCATTGATGGTAATCCCTGTACCCCAATGCTTTATTCAGATTTACAGAGAAGAAAAAAAAAACAAATCAAAACATTTTTTTATGTGAATGTCATCTCTTAGGACTTTAAGGCACCCTTGTGTAAATACCAATTATCTTATTATGAGCCAAAGAAAATAACCTGCTGCAACTCATGAACTAATGTAAACTTCAATGCTTTTTCAAAAGGTATGCCAGAAAATTTTATAACAGCTGAGTGATACTTTTTGGAGTGACCAATTCACCAAGACAAGTTGAAATAAGATTGAGGAAAATGAGAGCAGTAACACATTTCATGAGAGTGTCTTTCTAATCAAATTACCATCATAGCATTTGTAAGGTTTATTATTACCTGAGACCAGTCTCCTCAAAATCACAAAGAAGTCCATGGTAAATTTGAGAGAATAATTGAGACCTAACAGTGGTATTTCACTGTTTGAGACTCTTAAAGCCGACAAAACAAAAATTAAACACTCATAAAATAGCATGATGTAAATTACACAAGACGGGGAATGTCTGCAACTGTTGAAGGTGAGAAAACTTTGGACTACCTCCTGTGAATTTGATTTGTATGTTCTTATAGCATTTGTTAGATGTATCAAGATGGTTGATTCCTTCATTATCCTACAGCATTTTAATTTTAGTTTTCAAATCAAATTTTTGCTTTAGACATATAACCTCTAACTTCTTGATCTATTACTCTTAGAAACCTGATAATTTTTTTCTCCCCAAATTATCATAATTTAAACTCTTCACATCCCTTGATATTTATTCCAGATCAGAAGTTTGTAAGTGTCTCTTATCATCTATCTCAGCAGATCTTATCAAATCTGAGGATAAAATATCTAGTGGTGCATTAAGTTAATTTTTAAAAATTTCCATTACTAAAATTCATCTTACTTGATTTAAACACGAAAATTACCATGGCTCTGAATCATTAAGCCATAAGTTCATCTAAATATATATCCCATAAACATTACTATTGTAAAAAATTAATCAGAGGTCAAAATCTCCTTTATGAATTTTGGTGTCTCAGTAGGACTTTTACAATTGCTATTTGTAAAAATGAATATGTGCTATCATGGTAAACGTGATTTCATGGAAATATGGCAAGAGAAAATTTGAGAAATATGTATATATTGGTATATCTCAGAAATCTCTGACACTTTCACAAGTTTAAAAGTTTAACTTATACTAAAGATCATGACAAGTTTACCCACCAGTAAAAGACATGAAAACCCAAAATGCTATTACAGTAACTATTACAAATGAAGAATTTAAAGCCAAATCAACCTACAACCTTTTTGGCCTAGACCTGGGCTTTGGACCTCTGGATGGGCTACACGACCTCTGGATCGTGCCTCCTAGTGTAATGTATGGTAGGCTTCTACACAAAAAAAAGAATGATTTTCCAAGACATTTATATATATAATATACCCACCCATACTTATCAGGCTGATGCAGTCAATGGTCAACCTGCCCTCAGTGCTTGAACATCAAACTCCCTCCTTACACTTAAATATGAGTTCTTAGTCAAATGCTACACACTGTGAGCATGGGACACAGGAGAAAAATCAGTAAGCAAGAGATAAGAAGACTTAAATCTCTGCAATAGATGGAAACAGATTTTAGAAAAGGATATAGGTTTTTAAGAAGTCACAGACTATATATTTTTATCTGCCTGAGTTTTTGAGGTGCCTTCCTGATATTAGTTCTAGGCAGTGTCTCTCTCTCTCTCTCATCTCCCTCAATATGAAATTCTCTACAATATAAATACAGGTCACTAAAAAAAAGTCACAATAAGGTATAATATTTAAAGTAAAAGAATAATATTTGTAAAATTCACCTAAAAGATAAGAGGGTCACCTGGGGGTTTGGGGTTGCACATTCAGCTGTGAGATTGCTCTCACCTTCACCTTCCTCAAGAGTCTTATAGGACAACTCATACTTTACCAGATCCTGCTGGGTCCCATGAGCAATGTATAAGGAGGGTTTCAATAGGCAACACCATACATCATGGGGAAGTCAGGTTTGTACAGCATTCTGAAGGACTGAGAAAAAAAACATGGTAAACTATACTCATAGATCATTCTGTATTTAATGGTTTGGAAGGCTACATATAAAAGGTCTCATTCTCAAAATTGTTAATTTAATACATGGTAAATTATGATTTTACCACTTCCACTATATTTTATTTTGAGAAATAAAAGGTCAGTTTAGCAACATTATTAAGGAAAAACAGCATAGACTTTATGGATTTTTTTGATTACTCTCATTAATGTCACGTTTAAAATGGGTTGCATTCATAATTAGCTCTTACTGACTAAAAGGATCCAGTACAAGAAAAAAGAAACTGAAAGGTTATTCAATCTGATGAATTGCTAAATTGGCCTTCCATCCCTAGAAAAAATAAACCATCTTATTTTTATAGACCATACTGTGTAGCAAATGATGGGTTTTAAAGCACTGTGTGCACTGCGTGCTTCAATATTTGTGATATAGCGAGCTGCCATTTGATAATGCTTGTGGGTTTTATTTCCAGGTGACATCTTGGAGAGTTCACCACCTATGGTGAACAGTAAAAGAGTCTAGATGTAGCATAAATTAATAAAAAATATTTGTTTTTACTTAAGGTATTCCATTCACTTAGCATCTCACCAAAAAAAGAAAGAATCCTTACTGACAAGGAGAAAGAAAGAAGTGCACAAGGTATGGACCACTTGCACAGTCAGTGATGTAGGGTATATGTAAAGAGTGTTTATTTTCTGAGTCCCCATGGCCTTCTTATTAAACTGTTCTTCAGTCATCCTGAAAACATTGTGACAAATCAAATTATTAATGGAAGAAATTAAAATCAGCATTATGAAAGTGTAATCAAGTCTTATTATAAATCCAGCTTTTTTTTTTCAGAATTGCAAGGAGATTTCAAGTAGCCTTACCTGCCAGAACAGAAGAAAGTTTGCAAAATTATATATATATGAATATATATATATGAATGAAATAAATGAAGGTAAATAGAAAATAATTTATTAAACAAATAATTCTAGTTATATAGTCATTCTGTGATAAGTTCCACTGCACAGACTTGGAAAGGCAAATGATTCAAAAAAACTGATGTTCAACATAATAAGTTGCTTATTACTTACACATTCTATTGGAAAGCTATGCTCCACCCAAGGATTTATTTCTTATCAAAAGTAAAATCATGATATTTTTCTTTTAAAATGCATATATGTAATATTTCTCTTCTGTGTAAGAAGAAATTGACCCTTCCCTTCCTTGGTGTTTTGAGATAGAGCATAGAAGAAAGTTTGAATGGATAAATCTTTCTACAAAGTAACCGAGTCAAAGAATTCCAGGCTCTGCAATATTTAGGCAAAAACTGTAACTGTTACTGAATACAGCATGTCTTTATGTGTTTATGAAGATGAAATGTGAAATAAAACATACACAATTTAAGTGTCTCAACTACATTAATGATATGCAACAATGCATTATCATAATCAGTAATATATTATTTATATATATAACAATTTCTCTTATTTTTCTTGCACACATTTTATGCATGGAACGTGACCTTATGTAATATTGATTTTTTTTTTTTTTTTTTTTTACAGGCATTCACAAACTGGCCCTTGGGCTGCTTGGGCTGCACTATAAAATGTGGGAAATAAACATTAATGGAACTAAAATTAAAACATTGTCTGGTTTTAGTTCCTCTGCTTTGCTTTCAAGTCAACTTCATATCACAATTTTATGGCAGCTGCAATTAAAATATATATACACACATGAACTCTAAGGTATTAAGCATCTTGAAGTCACTAAAACCAAAAGAAGCTTTTTACAACAGTGTTAAGGCCTTTTCAAAAGATAAAATATGAGCAGAATGATGGGTTTTTTTCTGCTTTACTTAGATAAGAGAACTCTGACTCCTTGTCAGGATGTAGGAACCACATATTTATATCAGGCACGAACACAAAAGTATTCTTCCTCCTACATTTTAAAAAGCTAATCTATTACCTATATTAACTTGTCCAAAAATCAACAAAAGAAACGTTCAGAAGCTAAGACTTTGATACATAATAGCAGGGGAAAGAATATGGAGAACCAAAAGGGTTGAAACCAGTCCTCCCCAAATGTAATAAAGACTCTCAGCTCATTTTAAATCTAACGGCTAATTCTGCTTGTCTAAGAAGGAAGTCACAGAAAATAAATGAGGATGTACAAGGATAAAGGCAATATAGCTGGCTGCAGCTGGGCTTAACAATTTGCAGATTGGAAGCTTTGAAAAAAGTTTTCCCTTTTGTAGTAGACCAAGTCTGGCGTGTCATAAAAAAAGCTCATTCTGCAAGAAGAAGCTTTTTAAAGAGTGCAAGAAAAACAAGCAGATTAAAGAAGAAATAAATAATCATGGTGGAAAACAGCAAATAAGGAGACCACAGCTCTTCCATACTACACGCTTTCTCCTTGTAGCCACAAGCTTGAACCCCCCCAGCAACCAATGAGTTATAAATTACCTCATTGAATAGAACATTCACCCTCATCTATATGCTAATATTAAGAAGTAAATATGCTGAGAAATAAGTGCACATGTTTACAGCCATAATAATGAATTAAAAGCAAAAGAACTCTCAACCTACTCCTCCAAGTCTCAATGGTATTGAACAAAACAACTGACCATGATTTATAGGGCTGAAAAATTAAAGTCTCCTCTATAATTCTCAGAAGACAGACAGAACGACTGAAACAGAATCTGTGCTGTTAATCTTCCCTGTCATGCATATAATGTATGCCATAACACCTACATTAAATTTACTACTGGTTTGGTTTTTTTCCTTTTTGTCTTCATGCACTTGGTGCTTATTTGGGGCTAGATGTTAATTTCAAAACACTGCAACAATTTGTCTAAGTATATGAAACTGAATATTCCTTTATTCTCATAGCTTTTAAAATGTTCATATTAACAAAAATACTTTCAGAAAATATGGGATCTGATTGAATCCACCATGTGTAAATAAGCATTTTTCAAAGACATTTCTTTTAAGTATTTAAAAAAATCATTTTTCTGCAAATAAACAGTTCATCAAACTTGTTGGTGTCTTCAATTTGTCTTGAAAGATTAATTCTAACAATTCAAAGTTATGCTTACTGACTGCACAGACAGGTAACCAGCATATGTCAGTACCTGTCTGCTAAATATGGTTTCACAAACAAAGCAGTAAAACACTATGCTGGAATACTTTAATGAGATTTTTTTTTTAACTACTTTAGGTTTCTATCAGTTTTCCCTTACGATGATCTTTGATGCTAGGATTAATGGCTGTTCCTAACATGCAAATTTTCATGCCTTGGCAACAGTGAAATACTTGTAAATGTTGAGTCTTTTAAACCTGAATTTCCTGGTATTTGATTTCAGGAAGACTAGAGAAATCTTATGCATTTTTTACCCAGGGTATCAATGTACAATTATCTTCATGTTTGTTTTTTTTTTTTTTTTTTCTCCACCAATGTGCAATGGACACCACCTAGAAATCACACTGAATGCCTTAGGGATCTGTAGTAAAACCTTTACAGAGTTAATGGCTACAAGATTGGATTTATATACTTTAATGGAGGTTTCATATGTCTTTGAACAAAAAGCCATACAGAAAGATTCAGATAATACGTAAAGGCTTAACTCACTGGAGAATAGCTATTTGTAATTCTTCCCCTATAAAAGCTATCCTATAAAATGAATTACTATTAATTATGGGATCACAAACAAAAGACCCTAATTTTGTGCAGGAGCAGTTCCTTAACAGCAACGTATGAAGTGTAATGAGACTCTTCTCTAAGGTTCTGAGCAGCAATCCTGTTATTATGGCAGTACAAGGTCTAGAAAATTAATTTGAACTACATAAAACATGTATAAAAACCTAGTATTGTCTATTGAAAGGGGAAAGCAGAGACTAAAATCTCTCTTTTTACTAGCCAGTTAGGATTCCTAGGAAACACTGTGTTAACTAGGAAAATACTGGAAATTCAAATGACCTTTCCATTAGAGAGAGTTTGGCAGTTATATCCTGGTGATAACTTGCCTTTTTCATACCTTCTTCAGTTTAAAATCCCACAAGTACATCTCAGTCTGAAAAGATTTATAGCATCACTTGAAAAAAAAAAAAAAAAGAAAAAAAAAAAAAAAGCATTTCCACTGGTAATTCTTGTTAAGAATTAACATAACTTTTATATTCATCACATAAATGAAGATTTATAGTCTGATTAAAATCAGGCACAGCAATATCCTCCTTGCCATTCTTTGTAAAGTGCATAATGGGAATAAATTCTGATTTACAATATTAATTATTCTATGTCATAAAAACAGTGTCTCTGCCTCACACACTGATATGGACTTTTCAATAAGAAATCTCCTTTTTATTTATCACTTCTCAGCCTACACTGGGGGATTTTAGGCTCTTGCTTCTGTTGCAGAAGCAAAATAGAGCAGTATCATAGACACAAAGATGAAGAATCTGCTCAAATGACAAAAACCATGCAAACCATAATATTTTAAAAGATGCAATCTGTTTTAGAAGGAAATAAAAGCTGTTTTTCCACACCAGTTGGCTGATTAATGATACAGCTCAAAAAGATTAAAGACCACAATACTTAAAAAGTAACAAAGAAACCATAAAGTAAGTTGAAGGACAAGCAGATGGTGACTTCCATCATATTGTTTTAAAAGTGGGAAACTACACTGTGGATTCTAATGATGCCAAGGCTATGTATAGTATAATTACCTTTAATCCAGGAAAAGGAGCTCAAAATTTGGGTACAGGTTAATAGGTGGAAATACTAAGTTAAACAATTTGGGATAAATTTTTGTCTCAAAAAACCCAAATTTTGGGATCAGACATGCCTAGACCTAAGTTAGTCTTTACAGAAGAGGCATCTGAAATAGTGGCTCCTTAATAAATCCTGCATTGGAGACATCTGTTAGACCATCCAGAGCAATGAAATGGAAAAATATCAGACTAGGGAACATTTAAACAAACCAAACATGTACAAGTCGGTGGGAAGTATCCATAAGTGGTGATGTCTCTGCAGGTCCATACAACTATCTTTGAAAGCTCAGGATCTACAGAAGAGTTTCCTGAGGACTGGAAAAATCCAATGTGCCTCCTATCTTCCAGAAGGGCAAGATGGAGGATCCAAGGATCTACAGGCTAATCAGCCGCACATTTGCCTTCCAGAAGGTGATGAAGCAAATAATCCTGGAAACTGTTCCTATGCATATCAAAAAGAAATTGACTTGGTGTGTTTAACATAGATAATAGAATTATTTTGCCTGACAAACTTGACAGCCTTCAACAAAAACATTATTTGTTTGGTGGGTGAGGGAAGAGAAGTTGGTGTTGTACATCTTGATTTTAGCAAGGCTTTCAATGCTTTCACATCTTCATTGAAACACTGATGGATGTGTAGAACAGATGAGTGATCAGTGATGTGGACTTAATACTACCTAAACTTCTAGGTTCAAAGGATTATGGTCAAAGTCATGAAGTCCAGCTGGAGGTCAGGCACTGGTTTGGCATCCCAGGAATGAAAACTTCATTCAATACAGTTTGACCTTTTTATTTATGACCTGGATGATAGGATAGAGTGCACCTAAGTTTGAAGATGATAGAAAGCTGTGAGGTGTGGTCAGGAGACCAGATGGCCATCCTACCCCCCAGAGGGACCTTAGATGGCTGGAGAAATGAGCCTTATAAAGAAAGAACATTATGAAGTTCAGCAGCGGTAAGTGTAGAGTCCTGCACCTAGGGAGGAATAACCCCACCGACCATTCCAGGCTGGGGGCCAAATGGATGGAAAGCAACTTTGTAGAAAGGCTCTGGGGGTCTTTGTGGATATCAAGTTGAACATGAGTAAGCAGTGTGATTTCAAACCAAATAAGAGTAAAAAGATTCTGAGCTGCATTAGGAAGATTGTTGCCAGACAGTCAGAGGGATAATCCTTCCCCTCTCCTTGGCACTAAGCCCACATCTGAAGTAGTCTTTCCAGTTCTGGGCTCCCCACTACAAGACAGACTTGGTGAATTAAATCCAGAAAATCTAGCAAATGGACACAGAGATGATTAAGGCACGGGAGCACCCATCATGTGAGGAAAGCCTGGGAGAGCTGGGAGAAGAGAAAATTCAGGGAGGTTTACCAATGTGTATAAATACTAATGGGGGATGGAGCAGAGAAGATGGAGCTGTATCTTCCGTACCCAACCTGGTCCATAGGCTTCTGTGATGGGTTGACCTTGGCTCAAAGCCATGTGACCACCAAACTACTCTACCAGCTGGCCACGGAAGGGAAAATAAGAGAGGAAAATAAGGGGAGAGAAAACAACTTGTAGGTTGAGATAAGGTAGTTTACTAATGCAAAAGCAAAATTTGGTGCATTTACAAGCAAAGAGGAAAAATAAGCCTATTCTCTACTTCCCACCAGCAAGAGATGTTCTGCTACTTCCCAGGAAGCAGGTCTTCAATACACAGCGCAGTTGCTCTAGAAGGCAAATATTGTAAACAAAAAATACTCCCCATTCTTCCTTCCTCCCTTAACTTTTGTATCTGAACTGATGTCATATGGTATGGACTATCTTTTTGGTTAATTTGGGCCAGCTGGCCTAGTTCTGTCCCCTGTCAGCACCTTGCACACTTCCAGCTCCTTGGTGGGGGGAAATACCAAGAGACAGTGCTGATCCATCTCAACCAGTCCCAGTACAGCTTCCCCTATCTGTCACTGTCAGAGGACTCAGGGCTGGACAGATGTTCTGGCTAACTGACCACAGGTAACCCAATATTCCTAGCCTCTTTCAGTGACATCAAAAAAGGACCAGCTTATTTTCCTGTTTTTCTTAGATGTTTATAATGTTCATTTGATGGTTAAGATGGTTAACTCCATTCTAACAGCAAGAGGATAAATGAGACCTCCAGCTTCACAATTTATACATGTTGGTCTTGATTCCCAGGTTAGTCACGTATTCTCCTCCTTCAAAGTGTCAAAGATACTGCACCAGAACGTTGCCCTGCCAGTATTAACTACAAGGATAAATGGAGAGTATGAGAATTCCTTAACAAAAAAGACAATAACACACAGTTGTCATTGGTTTATACCCATATGATACCATGCACACACAGCTGTGACTGAAAATCCATATGTCAAACATGCAACTGTGACTCGTTTATGTCATCACCCCATGTACTCTTTTATGCTCATTACACTTGGTTCGGGATTACAAACAAGAGGAAGATTTGTTTACTTGTTAAGAACTTTGTTTGTTTAGCTCAGGGCAAAATAGCTTTGTATCTTTGTTGACTAAGTGTGACAGCTACTGAAAAAAAAAAAGCTTTTAAGCATTCCTACTAAGGAACATTATCTGGGAGGCAAATATAAATTTACTTACAGTAAAATAGGGTTTGAATGGGTTTTTAACAATTCTCTTTGTACTTGCTATGCCACTTTGAAGAAGAGTAATATGGGATATCTAACCATTAGAGAAGAGGTTTTTGTTTGGCTGGGTTTTTTTCAGAAATTACATCTCTTAGAGTATATGGTCTAACTGTGATACAGCAGTGTAATTTGTCTGAGGAAGCGCCATGGAGGCTGAAAATGCAAGGATGTTTTATTTTTCATTTTTAATGGATATATATTTAGAAAAAAAATTCCTAACTATGTTTCAAAAAAGGGTTCGTGAAGCAACAACAGTATTTGTGGAACCAGAACACTACTAAAACTTCACATTTGAAAGTATGCTTGATAAGAATTTAAATCCAAGAGTAAGTATAAGACTTACCTTGCATATTTTGCATTACAAACATTCTCATCTTTTGCTTGAATATAAAAGATGAATATTTAATCATAACAAGTAATTTCTATTAGTTAATTTAAACAACTTTGTATATAATATATATCCATATATATTCATATATATATATCCATAATATACATTCATATATATATATATATGTATAAAAATATATCCATATATTTTAAAAGACATTTTTTAAATGGGACATGTCAGCTGATCAAATAGCTTTGTATATTTTGGTTAAATTATTAATAAATATTCTTGAGAAGAATATTGAATGTGAAACCTGAAGGGAGAAAAGTCTCTTTTCAGGGCGAGTAGTTTGGATCTTTCCAAAGAGACTGGAAAGTTTATATTGAGTTTCAAGAACAAGACAGCAGTGGTCTGTACGTCTTCTCTAAACCCTTCCTTTTAGTTTGTGTATTTTGGCCTCTGATGATGGCTGTTCATTCACACATTCTTACGCACGAGAGCATAACTTTTCTTTAGCAGAGCTCTATACTATTTTCATATATTGATGATTACTAATTAAAGAATAATTTAGTGTATCAAAATCAGTGCTCCAGTTAATGTCTTAATCCTGATTTAAAGTTTTCCTTAATCAATTAATTGTTCTTCTTTTAAAGATATTTTTATGCCAGATCTAAAAAAATGCAACAAACAAATTGTTTTAAATAAATTATATATAACTTTTATTCTGTGACTTTAATGCAAACTTTCAAAATTTCCATAATTTCTACCTGATATTGATAAATTCAATATGGATGAATATTGAATAAATTCAATCTTCATGGTTATTTGGTTTAGAGATATTTTGGTTTAGTGAGTACAGCTTGGAAATATGGGGTTTTCTTTGGCAAACTTTTTAAAACCTTACTTCTTCTTCAGTGTTGTCTGAGAAAAAAAACCTGTTAAAAATTTCATATGAAACCAGGATATTTTCAAAAAAGAACTGCATTCATAAGAACCACTTTCTTCTCCTTTATTTGCTCTGTATACAAGTGTATGCATCTCGGTCAAAGAACTTCCTTCTGTCTAGCACGTGAAATAAACAGTATTCTCTGGGGTTACATATAGATCTTGCAGTTCTGAGGTAATAAAATGTTCTCTGGAGAAGGGGGAAAACTAGTAGCTACTAAAACTTACCTCAGAAAAGGTATGTCAGTGGGGTTTTGTTATTGTGACCTTAAAGCATAACCAAAGAGTAGATTAAGGAAACAATGAGGAGACGAACTCTTAGATCTGATCCTAAAACTGACTCATTATTGTTGTGGTTGTTAATTGTCAATGGACTGTTCTGTATCCCCCTATATCCCTTGAGTTAATAGTTTGCCCTCAAAGTTGCATCTGTCTCCCTGAGTTGTCTGTCTTACCTAACCATGCCCATATTTCCAGAACATTCTCTGCCAATCCTTGTCAATCCCAGCCAATCCCAGCCCCCTGCCTGAAACTCCTTCCTGGAAAGTACCTAAAACTCGAAGCCCTTTTAGCCCATATGACCTATTCTCCTCCCATACCTTCCCTCATTGGTGGATGCAAGGGAAAGCCCCACCTTATATTCCTCCCCTCTTCTTTCCCTATTGGCTAAGAGACTGTACCATCCCCTAAGACCTGCCCTATTTATTAGTCTTTGCTCATCCATGAGTAATGTCTTTTTGTCCCTGACCCTCTTGGAGAATAAACCCTTTGGAAATCACACAAAAGACCTCCCTCTCATTCCTTCCCTCCAACACTCACCTTTTTGGATCTTAGTGCCTGTCCTGGTTTAGGGCAAATTTGGGAGGAAACCTCCGAATGGGGTTCTTCTGAAGAGAAAACCCAAACGGCCCCTCCCCCCAGCCAATCCAGGAAAAGAACTCCCTCATAGAAAAGTGGAAAAAACTATTTATTTAACAAACAAAATTCCCACAAGCATAAAGAATGAATAATATGAAACAATAAAACCTCTCACTGCTCTGAAGAGAGATGGCAAAACTGAGGAAGTCCTTGCCATGGGTGTAGCTCAGCTCACTCAGTCTCCCACCAGTCCCAGTCCCTCCGGAGGTCCAGACCCCGGTGGGCTGCAGGTGCGAGCCCTCGATGCTCCTTTGGGTTTTCATTCCAGAGCAGATTTAAACAGTCCCAAGAAAATAGAAAAACAAAAAAAACCCAAAAAAAAACCCCCAAAAAACAAAACAAACAAACAAACAAAAAACAAACAAACAAAAAAAAAACAGTCCAGGAAGCTTCTTTGCCTCAGCTAAATAAACTAACTAAAAGCAAAAAAAAATCTCTGTCCGGCTGCTATCCATGCCTCCGACAGTCAACACTGTCCCAAGGAAAAAAAATGCAGAGGAGTGAACACTGTTTCTCAAAACAAACTGCACACTTCCACTTTCCCTGCTTCAATCTCAGAATCAGTCTTAAAGGCACAGAACTCAATATTGAGCACACACAGAACAGACAACTGGTATACAAGCATCATAAAGTCACCCTTGGACAGTGCCATTGAGCAAGGGGCTCCAAGATGCATCTCTTGTCTATTGCTCAAGAGGCGTGTCCCACTCCTGGCGTGTTGCTGGGGAAGTGATGGGCTAGATGTGGGACTCCATCACATTATGGAGCCAAATTCTAAGAAAGGGGTAATTGGAATCATGTGTCTTTATGTCATTTTAATTGGATTAATAATAAACCTTCAATTAAACTGTCAAGATATTAATTAGGCTAACAAAACATTATTGATTCTGCATATAAGATGTGTTTTGTTTGTCCAGATAAACCATACAGATTGCAGTGTAAAAGGTGTTGAATATGCTCAAAATAACCAGCAATTTGAATTCATGAAAATGGTAAAAGCATGTTTTTACCTTCGGCTTCTGTGTATTATTCAGTATTCTAGTCTAAAAGATACATTTCCCATTTTCATGAGTTCATGCTTACATATTTTATAACAGACACCAGTGCATCAGTGTGCACTGATTGCACACACACTCTGAAGAACAAAGAAAGTTGTTCAAGAACTTGCACTAATGTGAATTCACATTACTTCAATCTGCTACTGATTTCATGTGGTTTTTTTTCGTTGTTATGGTAAAGTACGTGTGATTTCTATAGCTTTTAAATATAAGATTTTGGACATCAAAATGGGAAAAGAAAATAAGTCAACCTTTGGACACATCTGTGTTCATTTGTTCCTATCACTAAATTTCTTCATGCCAAAGTATGGACTTTTTTCTCCAAAGTAATGTTTCCAACAGTTCCATTTAAAAATATCTTATAGTCTATAATTGGTTTTAGTAACAATGTTGATAGCATTTTGAGCAACATGAAATAAAAATTCCATTTTCATAGAAATGGAAATTATTTTAAACCTTCCCTTCTAGTATATAATTTTCAATAACATGATTTTTTGTTAACTTCAGTGATCATCATCCATGTAATTTTTAGCTACCCTGTAATGTCAATTATGGCTTAGGATTATATCCTACCTTTGACAGGCTGAACAAAACATTAATTAGTTCAAAAGAAATTTTACTATGTTCTAGTGATTGTTCATGTACTAGAAAGGCAGAAAATCGCTCAGAGCCACAGAGTGATGCTATACTGTATTTTTAATTACTGAATGTCTAGTTCATTTCTGAAATGGCCTTTTTAAGATTGAAATTGTCATATTTATGCTTTTCTTGGTCTATGACAGTTTAAAATGCCAGAAAAATTGCTGTCCCTATTTTAGGTCATGTTTCAACTGAAACGAAAGTGGAAATAGAAAGGGTTGCATGAGGAGGAAGCTTTCAAGAAGAACTTTTAATTAACATTTTTATGTCCTAATAAACTCTCAAAGGAGTAAGTACTCTAAAAATCTGTTGATAAAAATGTAGTCTTGTCACTTTAATCTGTCATAAAAATTCACAAAAATAGGCTGGCATTAAATTAAATATCTCTACTAATCATCTCTTACCTTAAGATAAATTAATTTGAACGTAATTGAATTTATGATTAAAAGCTTTAGAAACCTTCAATTTTTTTCAACTAAAATTTAGAGGGTTTGCATAATTCCAGTAGATTTCATAACTTTCAGCATTAATGTCTTTTTTTCTTATTTTTTGCTATGGACAATAAATACTAAGATACTTTAAGCTCTTATTAAAATTGCAAAAATCACAGTTTTCAGACAGACTCCCAATACCATAACATCAGCAAATGTTTTCAGTCTCTTAGTTTGGATGGGCCATGCTTAATCTGGATCCAAGAAATCTGGAAAATTTGGAAATTACAGGATAAAATTCTGCTCATTCTGCAGAAGACAATATCCTTGATGAGTCACCTCAAAGACCAAAGTAGGCTGATCAGATCCTGCCTCAAAGTCATGTCATATGATCACGACAATAATTCATCAGTCATGTGTCATGTCCAAGGCAGCAGCTGGTTCCAGGCCTTGGGAAGGAGAAACTCTGTAATAAGTAGTAGTGCAAAAAAATTATTCAGAAGTGAAACAACTTCCTAATCTCATACAGCTGGTATCTGACATTTTCTGAATATTGACAATTATTTTCCTTCTTTTTCTCTCTATCTCATAAAAATGCAATAAGGCATGCTGTTAACTACAGCTACATATCTTCTGGTTGGCTTAGAGAATGAAAAAAGTGACTATTTTTGGATGAAAAATGCCATGGAAACATACACTGAGTTATACTGATGCTGGATTGCAAACATTATGTATTTAGTTTTCATATATTTAAAAGAATATATTCCCTTCACCCACACTAAATCAAATCATTTGTTAATATCTTTGGGTATTTTCACATTTTTTAATTGGAAATTACTAAACAGGCAAGTGCTTATTTCACATTCATGTTCATGTTTTTTGCAGCTCAGTTGCCACATAGTTATGCTCTGCATAAATTCTACTTTCCACAAGAATTACTTTTGAGATGCTTCCATAGTGAAGGAGAAACAGAGGGTAGGACAAAATTAAGATACTTAGCAGCTAGGGAGCACTCAGGCTCCTTCAATGTCAAAGACAGAAGTCACTTCTTA
The DNA here is from genome assembly GCA_013397395.1 of Sinosuthora webbiana. Classification (NCBI taxonomy): domain Eukaryota; kingdom Metazoa; phylum Chordata; class Aves; order Passeriformes; family Sylviidae; genus Sinosuthora; species Sinosuthora webbiana. Next base: position 469,681 of record VXBN01003437.1, on the reverse strand, counting down.
AATACATACGTTTCAGAGAGAAAATTAAATCATTATTCATGAAATCTAGACTTTTGCCCATACATATCTCTCACTTATTTATCTGTATCCATATATATGTGTACATGAAGTTAAAACACAAAATCATGTTTGAGTCATGGCTTTGATATTTTTTTATTGAAAAACATGGTTTAGCATGCATCTTCCCCCAGTTCTGTTATTAGCACAGTTTTTATAGCACAATTTTGACTAAACAGCTCCTGAAAAAATATAGAAAAAAACCCGAAGAACAAACAAAAGAAAAGTACGTTCAGAATCATAAACTCCACAATCTGAACAGATCCAAAAGCATTAATGCAGTTATTTCACTCTAAATGCAAGTGGGGGCATAATTGCCTCTGCAGCATCTAGGATTTACTGAATGTGCAATGTTAGCACAAAGACATTAGGATTAATTTCAAGTAACAGAAGCTAGAACATCTCTACCACCTAACATAAAGAACAAAATTGAGCTACTTCAAGATATCCAGTGGAAATTACTAAAATTGAAAGGGCACCCACTGAAAAAGAAAGAGCAATAATCCAAAGAAAATCTCAAAAATCCTTCCTCTTTGAGATTGCTAATATCAAATATCTGTTTTTTTGAATGCTTATCTGTAAAGTTTGGGTAATAATATAAGCCAAAATGGGGTTCCAAAACAGTGAAATTGTATTCAGAATTCTGATTTTTTTTTTCAGTCAGAAAGTCCAAAGATATGTGCAGCGAGCTTACTAGAAGAATTTAACTGTGGTGAGTTTCTAATGATGCAATAGTTCTGCCCTAAAATTTATTTGAGTAACCCCAGTTTGCAGCAGTCTAGGTAAGCCTCTTCCTGATTTTTTTTTTCTTAGGTTGGCAAATCATATTAAGGCATAATCACAAAACATCTACACACACAAAATAATAAAGTCTGCAATTCATATTAAAAACTGGTGCATTTGATTTAATTATCAGTCACTGTTGAATGCCCTCCAGAACAGCTGGTGGATGTACAAATGTGTTTACAGTATGGGCACTCTAATTTTAAGACATGGCCTTTATCACAGATTGAGCTCATAGATAATTCCTTACAAAAGTCTTGTTTGAAATGAACCAAACATAAAAAAAAATTATTCTTTTAAACAACAACTTCGGTGGCAAGCTTCCTGTAGCCTCCATTTGAGCCGTGAATGTTAGTCCCAGGGTACAAACATTAAATAGGGACATTCACAGAAACACATGGATTGTGTTGGGATATTAAAGATATTCTAGTTCCAATGCCCCAGCATGGGTATGGGCATCTTCCATTGGCTTCTACATTTGGCCTTGTTGGATCAAGGTACACATGAAAAAGCTGTTCGTACTGCTGTTGTTTCCTCAGGGCTCTGTGCAGACAACACAACAAAGGAATAATTTCACTTTGTGCTTTGTGTTTCCTCCAGGTAAGATGAAGAATATTTTATTCCAGGACAATGGAAGAAATTAGCTGAAATAGTAGCTGGAAATGTGCTGCCCGTTTAAGCAAGTCCAATTGAGGTCAACTGTTCTGTACTCTGGAGAGGAAAGAGATGCAGGGAAACCATATTTTCTCTCCACCACTGCAGAGCTGCTAGATACAGCCTCTGTCCTTACAGTTAGGAGGCATGAAGAGTTCGCTACATTGGATGCCTGTGTAACTCATTCTACAAGAACCATTTTTTCTAGGAGACAAATATAGATCCTCTGGTATGATGGGACAATTCCTAATGGATCATTGAGATTCCAAATTGAAAATATTAAGGAAAGCATCCAATCCCATTGAAGAAGTGTATAAATGCTAAACACAACTTAAGTACAGATGAATGACAGTTCTTGGCAGAGACCACTTCCACTCTACAGAACAGCCTCACTTAGGCAGAAGCTTAACCAAACCTATTGCAGCTTCTTTTCCTGAGAGCTACCATTTAGCTTTAAGAATCCTTTTTTTCAACACAACTTTTCCATTCATATGATAGAAATTTTCTTACAAATGTCATTCAAAAATACGTTCTTCCTAAAAGTTATGTTTATTTATGTCTTGTTTTATTTCACTCTAATAAGGCTGATCTTGAGATTGAAAACTTCATTCTTCAGGTCTATCAACATCACAAACCATTTGACTGAACAGACATGAACTTTACAGGTTTGGGGTTTTTTTGTGATGTTATCAAAGCCTGATATGATGCCTTCTGGAAAGAAATCTGAAAGAAATATGCCAAGATAATAAGGTCAATCTGTTTTCTTGGTTTGGAGTTCCAAGTAGATAATTTTAGAAATTCACAGGTTTTAATACATCTATTCTGAGAATTTGGAAGTGTTATCACCACTCAAGCAGACATGAAACTAAGGCAGAGTGGGTAAAGATGCATGAAAACTTCACTTCTGCATCACAAGTTTCCTTGGAACTGTTATACCATGATAACTGCCCATTTGTCTGCTCTCAGATCATGTTGAAGTAGTTTGACATGTAAAAGAAAAGGATTATGGTAAAAGAAAAGGATTATGGTGCACTCTAGAAATTTACATTTTTACTTATCATATATGAGCTGATGAATATTATCTTGCTGTGATGTTACAGTTTATGACAAAATTCTGATAAATAAATTTTCCATTTGACCCTTGACTTTCCTTGAGTTAAGAAATGATTATGTAGCAGAATAGCAATGTCTCTGCAGACTCCTTGATCCCAACAGCATCTAGTTTATTAAACATTTTTCTTTAAGGAATATTATCATGTATATATAACTTCTATAAAGTATTCAGTAAATCTATTCCCACTGGGATACTGGAAGAATAACACTTCCTTCTCATATAGTTTCTGAGTCATATAGACTCAGTTTAGAGTTTTGTAACACTAAAGTGAAATAAAGCCATAATAGAAGAAATTTAGGGTTGTGATTCTTTGAATAATTTAGGTTTCCACTGGAGTTAAAATGTTTTTTCAAAACCTAATCTCACAACAATTTCATCATTTCCATTAGTATTAACAAGAATTACATGTACATATTGACAGAAGAGCAGAACCCTATGGAGACATCAGCAATTCCAAGCTGTGTCAGCCTTAATATCTCTTTTGCCAGGATAGCAGCACTACTCATCCAGCATTCTCTGATGTACCATGTGATGCTCTCTTTTCTGCAGTGTTCAACTCTTAATCTAGCACTTTGTAAGGATCTATTAGAGGATGTAGGCATTTACTTTAATTGCAGTAAGCTTTAAGAGTTTTAAAATATAATACAACTAAGTTTATAAGACAGATATATTTTATAATTTTGCTCCCTTGCAAATTTCTTAAAAATGTTCAGATTTTTATACATATGATCAGGTTTCTTTATGTTTTCCAAAATAGTAACACTTGGATGCTTTATTACTTTTGGACAATCCTTCTTGTTAGGAGGATTTCTTGATAATAATGAGTTCAATCCTAGCTCTGTAGAAATGAATGCTCAAAGGATGGCTAAATTTGGGAACTGCCTGGGCAGGATTTACCACAGGGCTTTAGGAATATTATTTTTGGTAATAATGAAGCCAAAGAAACAACTATGAAAAATTCTGGCTATGAATTATTTCTAAGTTTGAAGAAAGGAAAAGGTAAATTCTGAAAATTATTTCTTGATTTTCATAAATAATACACTATCAGTAGAAAAACACTTCCATGAGATAAAGTGTACTTTTTTTTTTTCCCATGAAAAAATATTGGCACAGTTTAACAATATCAGAAGTGAAAAATAAAGATAAAAAATTAAGTTCAGACTGTTTAAACACAGAAATTTAAAATAACGCAAAGTGAAAAATGACATTTAGATCTTATATCTGCAAGAACTAATCCTAGTCTTTGTTGGATTCTGCACCTGGGATGAGGTGATTCCAGGCACAAGTATAAATTGGTAGAGCAGGAGCTGAAAGGCAGCCCTGCAGAAAGGGGTCTGGGGGTGCTGGTGGGCATCAGGCTCAGTGTGAGTCAACAGTGTGTGCCCTGACAGCCCAGAGGGCAAACCCCATCCGTTTACAGATGAAAAACATACTACAGATATTTGTATGAATTCAGGAGGAGTGGTCATAGAATGCATGGCAGCTTGAGAAAGGACAGTCTGAAGGCTCTGACTCCTTAGTCTCATTACTACTGTGACAGCAACTGGTAGACTTACAAAACTGAACATTTACATCTTTCTTTCACCAAAATATGGTACAATAAGAATACCCCAGACATAAATAATAAACCATAATTCTACCATGAGATTTTAGGAGCCTGAATCTTTTTTTTTTTTCTTGTTTTACTTTATTACCTTCTTTTAAACCATATATGTATGTACAATTGTGATATAAAATACTTTAATGTGACAATTCAACATCACTATATCCATGGCCATAACCCACACATATAACGAAAATATTTACTTTCTAAGATTAATTATTTTAATATCATTTTTCGATTCTTTTTAAAACTTATAACATCTATAACACTATATTTTCAGAATAGCATAAAATAATTCCAGATTATAGACATTTTCTTGATAAGTTTGCAGCTGCTCAAAGTTATTACAAAGCAGATGAACCTCTGAGTGATTTAACCATCAGTGGGCAATATCAAGACAGAATGGTTAGAAACTAACTCAATATTTCTTTTTTCCTGTCAATTTTCCATCTAGTACAGAGATTATCAAAATGCATTCAAGGCTCATAAGATATAAACTAAAAAGTAACACAATAGCACCAAACATCACATAATTTCTAAACCTCCAGGCAAGGCATTAGAATATTTTCATTAATAACAAATAGGAATGGGGTCTCTCCCTTGCCTTGTGCCTTCCCATTCTCCAGCAGAGAATGTTGTTCGGTGTGGGATCAGACTTACCAACGTTGGATTTCAACAGAGTGGCCATGAAGAAGTGGAAGTAGCACAAAAACTCTCTTCCTTTTTTAACCCCATGCAGTTTAATGTGCACTGAACCTGTACACATGACACTTAAGCTCTGCCCCAGAATTTTACCTCAGAGAAGGAACATCACTGTGGGGAGAGACAGAAATGGGAAGAATATCATCCATCAATTTAATCCGTCTGCTGGATCCATTCCAGCCCAGTCAGAGCAGATCAAAAATACCTTCAGTATGCCAAGTATTTTAAAACTGTCCAAGAACATTCTCTCCAAGGGGTCCCAGTGCTTTGACCTGCAAAACACCATAATCATATCCCTAGACAGGTCCCAGCAACAAGTGCATATGCTCCTTTACAGGAGTAAATATTCTGTTTCAAGCCAAGGAAGGCTGAGTACAGTGTATGATACTGTACTCTAGTCAGGTCCCTGTAATAAATCTACCTAAATTTACACATAAATAAACCAAGACTCTTAATCTTCACATTCTTTTGCAACATATCAGGGAGTTGTTCTTATGCATAAATGTAGTCACATCTGCCCTATTGGGTCATCTTACTGCAGTGATTCAGCAGGTATTGCCACAAATTTTAGGCAGAAAAATATCATGATTCTTCTATACATCAGAAAGAATTATCTTTTTTTGTCAGAAATTTTATTGAGCATTTTTGTCTGGCCTACGGATTTACTCCTCTGTAAACCAACAATAACCCTGTGCTACTTTTGGTTTGGCCATTAAACAAATAAAAATTATGTGTGCTTGATCTGGTTTAGGTAGATTTTACTTTTTAATATAATATTTTTCTGGACTTTTGGGATGAAACCAAGTTGTTTGGGGTAGGACATGAATTCAAATTAGCCTGCAGAGCCTCGGTTTTTAACCAAGAGAATATTCCATTTATAGTAGCTTTTGACTTCTTTTATTTTGACTGGAGCATATTATGAATTCTGTCTGTAACTCCTAACCATGAAACCTTTGATTGCCACCTAGGGATTTCTACCTCTGAGAGAACTTGAAACAGCTTTGATCACAGCTGTCAGTGCAGTAACATTGTTTTTAGTTTGAGACCATAACTCTAATCTTGTATTATAATTCATTTCTGGGTTTAAGCCACACACTGATTCAATAAAGGCTGTCAGCTGCTAATAGGCTGGCTCACAGGAACTGAGAGAGAGTCAGTGTCTTCTCTCACTCAGCAAGCAACCTTCTGTTTAAAATCAGCAGTGTCCCAAGACCTTGTTTTCAACGTGGGTAGAAAACACTTAGACATAAACACAGGAATAATCAATATTATAAAAGTGGCTTTATATAACTAAGGATAGTAAATCTTACAGAGATGTCACAATGGTTATAGGTGTGAGACACATATTTGCCCTTCCTTGAGAAATCCTAAATTGTACAAAAGCCTTGCCAGATTTTTATAACAATCCAGTGCAATTTTTTCCCCTTCAGAAGAGCATTCACCCGCAGCTAATATTATGCATTTTCTTTACTACAACACCAAGTAGAAAAATAAATTAGATCTCAGTGAAGACAAGAGAAAGAGACTCTAAAAACTGCATAATAGAAAGAGATGAAGCAAGCAATTAAGTGCTAGCTATGGAAAACCAATGGAAAAGGTTTAACTTTTTGGTTCTAATTACTCCTCCATAATCTGGGTATATGGTAAAGTGAAAACAGTCCCTGCAAAGATGGACACAAGGCATTAATCCTGAATAAGGTCATGGTGCATGCTGCATATGCTCAGTGCTGTTGTAGCAGCAATGGAGAAGGATGCTGAGACACAGTGCTGGCAGGTGGCACCTGCTATGCTGTCCCTTGTCATGGACACAGAAATACACAATTCACGTGGTGGAGAAGACAGTTGCATCTGATATTAGTTTGCCTTCATTATTCCCCGTCAATAATGAGAAAACTCACATCTCTAAAATAGTATTTCAAAATTAGATACAGCTTGTAAGTGCCAGATTCTGAACCTAGGATGGAGTAATACTGGAGATAAGATTACATTGGGAAAGGAGTGCAGAAAGGGACCTTGGGCTGCTGGTGGATGTCAGGCTCAGTGTGAGTCATCTGTATGTGCCCTGCTAGCCCAGAGGGCAAAACCTGTCCCAGGATGTTTCAAGCACAGCATCACCAGCAGGTCAAAAGTGATGATTATCCTGCTTTACTCAGCATTGGTACAGCCTTATCTGGAGCTGACTGCCCAGGGCTTGTGCAGTTCTGGGCCCCACGGCTTAACAAGGATGTGAAGGTACTCAGTTACATCCAGAGAATGACAACAAAGATGGTGCAAGGGCTTGAGGAAATATCCTGTGAGCGGCAGCACAGCTGAAGGCTCTGCATTTGTCTGTCTTGGAGAAAAGAAGGCTGAGGGAAAGAAGGCCATGAGACCTCATTGCTCCCCACAGCTTTCCAAGGAGGAGAGGTGAAGGAGTTGCTGATCTCTTCTCCCTTCCATCTGGGGGTAGGACATGTAGGAATGATTCAAAACAGCACCAGGGAAGGTTAAGACTGGACATCAGGAAACATTTCTTTACTGAAAGGCTGTTCAAACACTGGAACAAGCTTGCTAGAGAGGTGGTTGATGTGTCAAGTCTGTCAGTGCTTAAGAGTCATTCAGGCAAGGCCCTTAATAGTATACTTTAAGGCAGCCCTGGTCAGCACTAGACTGGTCCAGCTGGGCTGGGTGGTCATTATAGTTCCCTTCCAACTGCTATATCTGCTCTTTAACTCCAGATTGTGTAGGCCAAAAGCTTGAAAGTTAGACTTTGAATAAGAATTTCTTTCAACTCTGTTGAAAACAAAAATACCCAAAATTTTGACAGTTAGACTTCAAATTAGTATTTTTCTCATCTCATCTGTTGAAAGTAGGAACAGACAACGTTGTGGGTTGGTTTGCTCAGTACTGCATTATTATTTTGCTCTTTTTCTCTGCCTTAAAGCTGAGCACAGCTGGATAAAATTTAGAGGAAACTTCAAATTGTTTTTCATTACGTTGGCTCTAAATTGTTTCTGGTGACTCCGCTTGCTGTCTTAATTTATCTCTGCATAACAAGAAGTAGTTATTTTTGATCAGAGAACTGCTGATAGCTGCTATACTTATTCCCTGTGGATTTCTTTTATGAATACTGCTACATTCTGTTTGCTGCAGGGGGGAGAAATCATAGTTATTACATGGCACCTACAGAACTCATGTTGAATATCAAAGGAGAATAATGAAATCATTATCAATCTCTTGGGTGGTAGGTCATAACCATTTCATAGGTGGAAAACTGAAATTCAGGAATTTGCAGAAGTCTCATCTTCTGACACTTGTGTGCCATGGATACTATGCTCTATAATGCATAATATCTATTTTCCAATCTCCAGCTCTAGTCCCTGGAAAAGTAGTAATCTTGCTGCCCTTTTTATTTTGCTCATGATCTAGTTACAGGAAAGAAATATTTTTCCCTTAAAATATTGCCATCAAAATGGAAAAAAAACCCAAACCAACTTCAGAAGCAAATAACTTTTATAATTTTATGTATGTGTGTATTCCTGCAATATCTGACTGCATCTGTCTTCACTCTGTCACCTGCCTTTCACTGCCAGCATGGAGCATCTGCTGTTAACACAGCACCTAAAGAGTTGAGCCTGGAATCCACATAAATCCTATGTAGGCTCTTACCGATTAAAATCACAGTAATCAGAAAATTATGCTTGGACAAAATGAAGTTTTTATGCAATAGCTATGATAACAATAATGGACATTCTTTGATTTCTGGAATTTAACTTGGCTCTCAGAGGAATTTGGTATCACAGGATGGTTGACACTGAAAGAAACCTCTGGAGGTCGTCTGGTCCAATGTGCCTGGTTAAACAGGGCACCTGGAGCCGACTGCCCAGGTCATGTTCAAATGGATTTTAAATATCTCCAAGTATGGTAAATCCACTAAATATAATATTCCAACTTGGCTTCATGCCTGTTGTGCTCTAGAGCTGTCAACCTTTCTCCTTCCTTTGTAGTGTCATGACCAGCCCTGCCAAGTTGCAAAACGTGTGATTTAAAATGAAAATTTAAAAATCAAGAAGACAGAATTTTGGTTGTTAGTATGTGAAGAATAATCTCTGGATGAAAAATGAATCAGCTTTTTTTTTTTTTTTTTTAACTTTTACAGTCTGCAGTCATAAAATAATCCAAGAAAAAGGCTTTTACAGAATACTTTTCTCAATATAAATTATTTTTTAAAAAGACGAAATTTGAAATGTGAGGAAATCAAAATCGCCCTACAATGTAAAGAAGAGGGATTATATGTGAAGACTCTTTTTACTCCAGATACTAAGAAAAAAGCATTTACCTTGAAACACTTTTAAGCAATTTTTTTGCTCTAAAGCTATTGCTGCAGCAGGATAGAAATACATTCACAGTCTGTTGTTAATGTTCTGTACTGTTAGAATTGCAAATGAAGACACTTTCTAGCAAAACAACAACAAAAAAATGCTCTTGTCAAAAGCTTTCTGAATTTGTTTGTCCAGAGATTATTATTAACAACAGTGACATTCAGACTGGTGAGAAAAAGCAATCCTGACACAATTTTCCCTCCACCAGCACTTGCAGTACACTTTTACAAGATATTTTTAATCTATTCATTTATCCAACAGGATAAACATCATTCAGGGATAGGTATTAATGAGCTGTGGAAAAAAAAAAATCTGTTTTCTAAAAGCTGGATGGGGAAAGGAAATGGGAACTATTTTCTGTTTTGTTTATAATACTTTAAGAAAGATGTATTGAGCAATCCAAGCGGTTCCATAACACTTCAGAAATGATAACAGCATATGTGTATACTGTATATGTTTTCTAAAGGACTATACTAATTTGCCTAAGCACCATACTCTAATAGCCCAGTAAAAATATATGGTGACCTTTTTCAGTTGCATAAAGCAAGACAATGATACAATATTCATGGAAAAATGCTTGCGGCAATGATGATAGGCAGCTGCAGATGGAATGCATTGGAGGAGAAAACCTGGCACGAGCTTTTCACAAATGCAGCTCATTTCCAAACTAAGCCATTGGTGGGAACTTCTGTTTAATGTGCATTACTTTCTAGAATAAAGATGACATTTGCTTTCTAGAGTAATATGACATAAGTTCCTTTAAATCTGTCTCTTGTAAAAAGGAACATTTGCATTACAATCACTTTTCCCTCCAGATGTCGTTTGGAGCCTAATTCCCTAATAATTCTTTTAAATATTGGCTTACTTTTCATCCTTTTATTAGAAATAAAGTATTCATGCCCACAGCCTACTACCCACTGCCAGAGATAAAAAAGGGGAAAACGACACAGCTTTCCTTGTGACATTAAATCCATTTAAGCTGTTTTTATTTCCTCTCATTATCTCCCAGCAACTCTGACATCTAATGTTCAAATTTACTTCCTATTCTTAGTCAGATGCTCCTGTAGATATAGAGCTTTCTTCATTGCTTTGTGACCTGCACTAGCTGAGCAACAGCATGTTTGGGATGACATTGGAGCAACAGCACAAGTGTCCAAGTAATTTTCCATTCTTCTTTCATGGAGGCAGAAAAAAAATCAGCTCAAATTTTTAGTCTGGTTTTGAATTGTACATTAAATGCATGTTTTGCCTAAAGAAAACTTCTCTGAGTGAAAAGGACCAGAATAAAATAAGTAAAAGGCATGATCCAGCTGAAATCTCCTGTGATACAATCTTGTGGGAGAGCAGAAAACATTTTTCAGAAGGTGGTTTCACTGGTTGAAAATTTTAATTTTGAGATTCTGTAGAGAAAAGTCATAATCTTATCAGACTATCTGTTGTATTGGCAGGTTTTAGATAGCTGTGAACAGGTGAAATGCCTTGCATAAGAAGGCAAAGCAATGCACAAGTCAGTAAACCATCCATCCATGACTACTATTGATTACCAACATCAAAGCTTCAAGAGAAATTTGTCAATGGTGAGTTGAATATTTTACATGAGTTTTGACACTAGCACAGTTTTTTGACTTTTTTAAAAATATGAATAGTCAATAAGTTTTCTCATAAATAATTCAATACTGTTTCTCTTATGACTTTGACAGAACGTACAAATTACCTCCTAACTATAAGGGCAGGACAAGAATATTTTTACCTTGGTATCTAAAGACACCAATCACTACAAATGAGGCTGCTTTGATCTGGAAATTTCAGCTACAGATTGAGAAACCAAACTTTAAACATCTAAGCTTGAATATTTTGGCAGAGTTTCAAGACTTGAAGCTGATACTGCCTCTGAATGTCAGCCGTCATATAAAAAGGTTAATGAGACTCGTTTTAGTGTGGTGCAGTGAAGTAAGATGCTCTTCTGAGGATGACACATGAAAGGATGAAACAGCATGACCCAAAATTTCAGTGAATTCCTGATAAAAAATACAATTAAGTGTAAAAAGTTTATGGTAGGGAAAAGTGAAGTTTAATTAGATAGAAACCAAGCAAGAGCTTGAAACAAATAAATTAAGCATGTTTTCCTTCCTGAAACAGGCTTGGTTTTTAAGGTGGCAAAATTCCTTTGAGGAATTTTCCAAAATGCACACGGATATCCTCGCACCTCTAAAAAAGGGCTTGGTCACAACTTTTTTATTTTATTTTATTTTATTTTATTTTATTTTATTTTATTTTATTTTTTTTATTTTCCAAACAAACACCCTATACATTTAAATGAACTCTATTTAACTACTTTTCTTTCATCTTTTCCTTCAGATTAATTACTGTAGAAACACACCAGTGGCTTATCCAATCCCACTTTTAATCACTCAAATGAAATAATGGTGGGAAAATACAGTATTGTGAGAGGCAGCCACTAATTTCGACTTTGCCCTTGATGCAGCACACAGGGAAACACATCCCAAGGATTCAGTCAAGACAAAGATGAGAGAGTATATTGAAACAGTGAAGATATAATAACCTGAGGATATGAAAACTTACTCTAGATACAATCCCTATGATTCAAAACATATTTTTAATGTTCTTGAGTGTTTTAAAAGTATAGCAAGTGGTAAAACACTCTGTGATGAGTGATATCCAGTCATAATCCTTGCATGGAGTTTACAGGAACATTGAAATTAATCTGGGTCTTCCAGAAGGGCCCTGAAGGGCGCATTTCCAAATGCACTCCACACCCCAGGAGGGATGCAAAGCAAATGCAGACTTGCACAGAAAGATTCAGCAGCAGAGGCAGCAGTTTCCACTGACAGTTGGCAAGGAGTGATTTATGAATAGCTGTGCTGTGTGCAGAAGGATGAGGCAATGTCATTAGAAGAGGACTGAGTTAACGAGACAGCCTGAAAGCTAAAGATTGCAACTTTCAGAATTAACCAAATGGCTTCCTGGGAAGAGGGATGCAGCTTTCATAGCAGTGATTAAGTTCATTGGGCCTGACACTTAGTAGTTTTGCTTCTTCCTCATATGGGAAGCGATGAAGTGCAAAGCAGCCTTGCCCTCTGCCCACGCATGCGCTGCTGTACCAGGGAAAAGTTTTCTCCTGAGCTCTAGAGTCACTTAGGCTTCTGAGAAATTCACATACCATCAAAAATTTTATTCATCACTTACCGTGTGACTGGAACAAAATGAAAATAAAAACCTCAAACCAAAAAAACCAAAAGACCTACAGTAGAAGTTTCAAGATTAAAAATCTGAAAAGATGAGTTTTCTAGGAAAAAGGCTGCATCAGATAAGAGACAAGAGAAAGCCTAATATCACAATGACTTGAATAAAAGTCAGATTAAAGAAAAAGCTAAAATGCTAGAGTTCCTCTTGGAGAAAGAAAAAAAAATGCATCAAAGGCATAATCTGTATGAAGCTGAGTGTCACATATGAAATAAAAGAATAGGAAAGCTGTATACTCTGTGACTCCAATAGCTTGATAAGAATAACGGGTATATGCGTTTTCTATTTATTGCCAATGGAACAAAAAATCTGATGAATAACTGATTACAATAACTTCTCTATATAAAAGAATTTACGTTACCTATCTCCACCTTTTAAGTAACACATGAATGCTAATTACAATATTTAATTTTGATCTGGTTTTACAAAAGATGCAAAATATCTTGGCAAAAAATTTAAATAAGAGGTAAATTTTCATAGTACAGAAACATTCTTTTACAGCTACAGTATCTTGTACCCTGGAAATGGAATTTCTCAATTATTTATGACTATCAGAGATGGTGGTAAAAGAATAAGAAAGAGACGTATCAAAAAAAACCCCCTCAAAAATCTACAAGAGTGAAAAAAATCCAAGAAAAATAATTCCTTACCCGGTTAAATACCAAAGACTAAATGACTACTGCATGATAATGGTTTTAGGGCATATTAAAGTCATATTTCCATGTTATATTCTGTTTTAGTACCTCTCAGAGAAATTATGATTCAATTCTTTCTTCTTCCATTTCCTCTTTTAACATCTTTTTCTGGTCCAATTTTTCTCTGAGAAATGACCTGCTATGTACTTAATTTAATTTTAAGACACTATTCTCATGTGTACTTAGCTTTGCAAGATGAAAACTCTTTTTAAATTCAAAATAAATGCTTTCATGCACAAAATTTTGCCTTTCTAACATTACCAGCCATTTAATAAAAAAGCCTCCTATCTACAAATAAAAACTTAGGTTGTTACATCCAAACCATCAACATTTTATTTTTTCCCCAAAGCATGAAAATATTTGGCAGGAATTGCCAAACTGAGGAAAGAGTGACCTGATATGAAGCTGAGATCAAATGCCCATCATTTTCCCTTATTAGAGCTATTAATAAAATTGTAATTGAACTTTTTTCCAAGAGAGAATAAATGTTTTTTACAGAATCACAGAATAATTGAGGTTGGAAGGGATCAATGTAGGACATCTGGTCCAGCCTTCCTCTGCCCCATCAGGGCCACTTCAAGTCAGTTTCTCAGGACTATGTCTAGATGGATTTTGAGCATCTCAGAGGATGGAGACTCCACAGACTGTCTTAGCTGCTTGTGCCAGAGCTCAGGGCATTACGAGTGACACAAGAAAGTGAACCACATTAGAATGAGCCTTGAATCAAATTTATAAGTATTATTTCTATTTTCACTGGCACCATTTTACATGTCTACATCTGTGCTTCAGATGCATGCTCAGATACACAGAACTGAGCAAAAATTTGTATTGCAACTGCTAGAAGGTAAAGCCGAAAAAAATTCTAAGGCTAATGCATCAAAAACATGGTATTGTCTCTATAGCATATCTTGTTATGAGGACTTTATTGGTAGCATTATTAAGTAATGACACAGAAACATTTGAGAAATAATTAACTATTCTTTTGGTAATTATATAACCTTAGAATTTTATTCTCAGCAGTTAACTTTATTTTGCTAACATGAACATTTGTTTGTAATGGGAAGTCATAATTGGTTTTATTGTAGTTTTATAACAAAAAATGAAAATTTTACTGTGACTGCAACCTCAAAGACATCATTAATTTTCAAAATGCTTTTCAAAGGTAAACAATTAATTATTAACTGCTACTATTACAGAATAACATCTCAATTAATATTTCAGTGGCATTTGTCCTACTGAATATGAAATTTCTGATTTCAGTTTCTTTACTTTTTATTATTCAGTTCTGTACCTGTTTCCTGGTCTTTTTTTGGAGAGGAAGACACAAAGAATTAGATTTGTTAGTTTATTGGGGCACCATGCACAAAATTACATTGCAGTTTTCTGCAGTGGTTGTTGGTGTTTCTACTCTGGTAAGGAAGAATAGGCAGGAGACTTCTTCTGTAGGAACCCTAGTTAGACTATTATCATTCTAAAGCAAGATAACAGTGGCAAATTTTAATTATGGAAGCTTTGGCTGTACTTACAGAATTAATTTATCCAGTTCTAAAATACAGATTTCCATATTTCAGGGCACCAGATTAATAATAATAATAATAATAATAATAATAATAATAATAATAATGTTTCTCTAAAATTTGTAGAAAATATTTCAGTAAATAGTTTTGTATCTGCTAGAGATATTCTGGAAATGCCTGTTGATCTACTGTGAGAAATTTATTCTTGTACAGATAACTGGTGAGATAAATTGCAACAACAAAAAATAAAAGCCATTATTGTCAGACACAATTATCTTTTATTCAAATGGTTATCTTTCCTGTAATCAAATAAATTTGTATTTGTGGGAAATTACATTCTTTCCAGTGATGAAATATATATGGCATGACATTAATAGTTTATTTTATTCACTCAATCATTTGTAAAATTTTTCAAAACAAATTAGTCGTTTAATGCAACTCATTATTCAAAATATTTTCTGGGGAAAAAAAACTAACAGCACATGCTCATAATTTTGTTTTTGGTGCCTTCTCCTCTTTCAGTGCTCATTTGTCTGACTGTGTGAGTGTGGCAGGTGTAGCTTTGAAGGGACCTGGGTCCCAGCTCAGGAGGTGCGAGTGTGACTGCCAGAGTGGCTCCTGCATGATTGCTCAGGGAAGTTTCCTTAATACCTTCTCTAAACTGGGTTTTCTCCATGGCCTGTGAAGAGTTCCCGGCACTATTAATTCAGATGTTAGGACGTTAGCTGTTGCTGTTCAAGGGAAATGAGCACTCAGCACCTGTAGGAGCGGCCTTTCTGTAACTCATCTATTTTTAGTTTGAACAGAGGCATGTACCTAAACCCCTTGTAGAAAGTCCTCTACCAGCAAGAATAAAATGCAACAAAATTTGCTAATTAATGTAGCCAGATGTATTCCTGACAACATGCCAGTTCCATCCTGACAGCACCCAGAACTGTGTGTTCTACTTAAAGAAAAATCTCAATTCACAATCATCTTTGAAAAGCTGACCTACCATTTCTTCGGGCAGTATTTCAGTCAAAAGCATGAAAGAACCTCATCCACTCACTTTACACAAAAATAAAATACTAACACAAAGTAACTCATAAATCCCTATCATAAAATAACATAACATTTTATACTGTGGCCAACAACTGTGACTTCTGAGCATTAATAGCAAACCTTGTATCATAATTCCTGAAATCTGGCAATGTGCTCAAATCTCTCATTTTTGCAGCCCAAAAGCTATTCTCACAGGCTTAGCTTTCTGTCAGATATCCTGAGAGCTGCATTCCTAACCTGCCACTGGGTTCTTCCCTCCCATTTCATGTATTGGGAAGCAGCACACCTCAGGAATCCACTTTTTCAGGGGGAGGAAGGGTAAATGAGAGGGGAGTGAGTCAATCTGTATTCTGCTGCTTTCTGTCTTTGCGCTTCAGTGGCTGCATTTTTATCTACATCAAAGAGCTTTGCTCTGCTTTCTCACCTAGATTCCCTCCTCTTTTGTGCTAAGGTGGGAGTGAAGGATTCACTATGCTTAAAAGGGAACTCTAAAAGGAATAACATGTGTTAAATGTTGGTAAACAGATTCCTATTTTTTTTTTTTTTTGATACCTCTTATGTACGGTGAGCAAATATTAACTCATCATTATCATAAACAGTAATAGTCAAGCAAACAGATAAAAGCATAAAAAAGCCAAGTACAGCTGTCTTTCACAAATATGAAGAATATTTAGGTGATCGGAATTGGGAATTTCACCTGATAGATGGAAAGACTTTTTCAAATAAAAAGTCTCTCTTTTACAGTGATTGTCTAAAATAAGTCAAAGCCTAGATTTGTCCAAACATCTCTGTATATAAGCAGTTCTTTATATGAATTATCTCAAACAAGTTTTCATACGATTTATTCTGATTATGAGTAGGAATGAAGTATTAACTTTTTTTTCCCAAGTTGCTCTATTATACTGTGAAAAAAAATATTTAAAAGGAAATGTAACCCTTTTTCACTGTTTTAGCCAGGTTAAAGATTAATCAGTCCAAGTTCCATCAGAGATTCACTCAGCTATGCACATCAATATGTGATGTCTGACATAAACTTGTCAAGATTAAATACAATCAGGGGTTTCCTGTTCCCAAATTTAGTTTACTCTCAGTGATTTCTACTTCCATGATAGGTCAAAAGCAAGTGATCCTGCCTTGGATTTTCACCTCCAAAACCTTTGAGTCATCTTTACAACTTCTGCTTCTCAAGGTGTTGAAACAAGAGTAGCTCCAGGACTTCTAGAGGGTTATACAAAGGCAGAGGAAAAAGATTAAAAAGTTGACCTTTTGTACTCTACATCTCCCTTCATTTATAGGTAATGTCACCAAAGTACTTTGCAAGTATCTGAGAGAAAAATCTGCAAGTTCTGGTTTGCCTTGTAAATAGTGCACACATGAATCCAATAAGAGGGGCAGCAACAGCTCTTCTTTTTCTCTCCCCTTGGGCTGCAGGGACTTAAAAGGAGAGACATTCCTTTGTGCATGTGGAGATGCAAAAACAGCTTGGAGACAAACACGAATCTAGTAATACATATTTCAGTTTTGTTTGCCACCCACGTGGTCCCTTCCTCCAGGGAGAGAGTGAGGGTGACCTGTGCTCTGGAAAAAATACTGTAAGAAGGATGTAATACTGTACTGGCTTGAAATGGTCTGTGGTCATTAACAGGGGGATTCACTGGATTGTTCAGGAATTGTTCCTTGTCCAGCACTGCTGTGAGTGTGTATTTTAATTTGAAAATTGGGAAGGAAGGTAAGTCTAAAATTCAAAATGTTCTTGGTATGTTCCAGAAATGTCCTGAAAAAAAAGAGGTGCAACTGGATGGGAATAGTTATGTAGCAGTAGGCATAAAGTGTATGCATAAAATACTGAGAAGAAATATCAGTGGGACTACTCCACACAAGAGACAAAGAAATCCTTCCTCACTAGTCAGCATGACTGAAGTCTAATTAGGGTATTACATAAATAAATTTTAAAAAGTCAAGGGAAGAATATCAAAGGAGACACGGCCTAGAAAATGCATTATTTTAGAAAATATGGGGGTTATAATCCAGGAGAAAAAGAGAAATAGAAATAAATAAACAAAAAAGATACTTCACTACCCTACAAAATGTAAAATATCACCAAAAGGAAAAAAAAATTCCTAATTCATGTGGCTAAAACAGAAAGTAGTCTTAGAAGTACTAGATTAGATAACCTAAAGATAAGGAACCCCCATCCTTAGAAGATTTTAAATAAAAGACAAAGCAGATTTTAATGAACCACTGTTTTGATATGAATGGTTGTTCTCATGCTGACCTGGCTTTGTCCATGTTGACTTGGCTAGCCCTTTGGCTTCTGCTCAGAATTAAGCTGTGAAACAGTGAATTAAACTCACAGCCAGAAGGCATCTTACATGACTGTTCTCCCTCTGAAGCAGTCCTCTGGTGTTTGAATGACGCCCAGTTCATCATGCACACCATGTTAACATTATTGTTAAAAAATCCTGGAGGAGGACAGGCTCAGAGTCATCTCTAATCTGTGCATGGGACATCACGTGGGAGGAGTAGATCCAGCAGTTCTCTGTACCATGCTGCCACTGACCAATGGAGGCACCCTAATCCACCAGCAGCCTTTGTACTCATCAGAGGTAAAGTTTTTATACTGGTAACTTGCCTTCTAACAAGGCACTATGACCAGACTAACATTCTGGAAGCTCTGGCTAATTGTCTACAAAGAGCACTGTATTACAGGACATCCATATATTTAGATAGTCTGTATTCACATTTTAGCTATGCAGCTGCTCATGGTGTACATGCTCTGGTGTCCACCTGTAGAAATGGGTGATTCCACACTCTCCACTATAACAATGACATATCCTGACCTGCAGAACACATGACTCAAATCCTGTCTTTTAACTGCTGCTGAGCTCCAAAAGTGCAGTAGTCATGAGCTTCAGACACATAATCACAAAGCAACACCGCAGCATTCCCAAGAAGGTACATCCAGTTCTGGAGTACTGCACGTCTTCTGAGAGCCAGTGAGCAGACCTGCCTCAGGAGCAGTCCCAGTGGGATGAAAAGCTCCAAGCCACATTCCTACATGCCTTAAGTAACAGTCCTAGGTTCTGTAAGGGAAGAGCAATTTCCAAAGCAGTATGACAGGCAGCCCCATTTTAATGGGGCCTGACTTTACTGTGGCCTGACTTGCCATATACCAGAGCTACCAGAGCACTCTATACCACAGAACCACTGTTGTTCTCCTAGTAAATAAGCCAGTTTTCCCTACACCCATTAATGTTGTCATACCACCATCCAGACTCTATTTATGTGTGTGTAGCAAGGTATGCACAAGCATCTGGGGCTTTCTGTGTGCTCTGAAACTATAACAAATCTTTAATTTTTTTTTTTTGTTTGTTTGTTTGTTTCCACACAGCATCGGGAAGAAAAGGAATGATTGTGGCTGGAGCTCCTCATTTCAAAAGGACAAATTAGAGAGGGTGCTTATAATAGGAACTGAGTCCAGCTTTGAGACTGTGAATAACCGAAAAACACAAATATCTCCCAGCCAGCCCAAAGAATTGAATTAGAACAACATCACAAAGAAGCAATCATGCAACCTAGTATAAAAACAGGGTTTGCAACTTGGTACAATTATTAACTAGGAAGGAAGGAAGGAAGGAAGGAAGGAAGGAAGGAAGGAAGGAAGGAAGGAACCAAATTAAAAAACAAACGAACAAACAAACAAACAAACAAACAAACCATCTTGGAAAAATGTTTAGGGTCTTCTAACTGAGATGTGCTTGTTATGTGTTTATAGGTGTTATCAAAATCTATAAAAGTCAATAGTCAACCCATCTCATTTAAGATTCCTTTAATTATAGTGGGTGTTTGAGCAATGTCTTCATTCTGTAAAACCTATATTTATGAGAACAAGTACAGATTTTATTAAATCAACCATCTGTATGATACATATTGAGTATAAAATAGATGATTACCATATAAATTGGAGACAAATCTGAATTAAATATTGATCCATCCAAACCCTTAACAGCCAGAAAACAGCCTAATTGTCATGGATCTTGAAAGCTCTAATGGTTTAGATGAATACTTTAATACACACAAAGGCAAATATTAAAGCATTAAAAAAAATAAAACACACGATTTCATATTATTTGTTGCAAGCTGTAAAAAACATAGTGCGAGCTGTCAGTAGTTAAAACCTGATAAAAAATAGCTAAGTAGAAAACTTCAGTGCAGTGATTAGCACTTGTATGAATGAAGTCTATTTCTAACCTTTCAGGTGAAGAAAATGTACATCAAGTGAACATTACGCAGGGAGAAGGTGACAGCATTAATGTTTTGGGGTTTTTTAATTGATAGCACTGTCTGGTGGTAGGTTGCTAGGCAGGTTTGCTCTTTGTCTTCCTCAGAGCCTTGCAAATAAACAAATTAACCATAAGCTTTCTGTCTAGACAATGCTATGACAGGAAAATATATAACAGAAAACACTTTTCTATTCTGCCTTCCATGGTGTACTGCAGATACACAGAAATTGAAATAGCTTTATAACTTACAGGAACAACCGTGTGTCTTACTCTTCCTCTACTTGGATAAGCTCATTTACCGAACACTATATAAAAGAAGATTTGGGTGTTCTCTGCTGCACTGAGCCAAAAGGGACAAAATTTGACCTGCATTAAACAGCCAGGCTTTGTATATTATCAGGAGCAAGCAGAACTGTTGTAACTGTAGCGAATTCAAACCGCACTGAAGCTAAGGTAAGATAAAACAGTTCTGCGTTGCTGAGTAGTCTCTGAATATGGTTGGTAAATCTTTTGCTTTCTGTGATGGTAAAGCAGGCAAAGGAGCATTCCAATAAACTGCATTCACAATCCCTTCTTTCTTTTCCCACAGCACTTACATCTATGAATACCGTGCCTTGGGAACAACTTTTACTGTTGGTTTCTGACCAATACTTTGGCTTTGACTAAGAGCTGAACTGAGAATAAATTTCACTCACATTATCCTTCCAGCTTAAATACTGACCACCAGGACCTACCAACATTAAGTTTTCCAATGTGGTGATTACCCATCGCTCAGTTCCTTTATTTAGATTTTATTTCCATAGGCTGCTTGCAAAAACAGCCAATGAAAGTGTGTGAAAGTGTGTAAATTTAAAGCACCATCCAATACTCCTGCCTCAGACAAAAGTCACAAAAAATTTGATAGCTGAATTCTATCAGCTGAAAAATCTATTCTCATCTCCTAGGTGCTCACAGACCAAAAATTAAAAACCTTGCTTGGGGAATTTTGCTTTCTGAAATGTTGAAATTAGTTCTATTAGTATAGAGATCTAAAAGTACCCTTTTTTCTCCCCAAAATAGAATTTTGGACGTATAAACCTTTATACCTTTCAAGGTCTGCACATATTCTTGGAAATTGTGGTAAGTTATTTTGCATTATATTTTGACCTAAATTCTTGAAGAACTGTGGTATACATTTTACTCTATTCCTGTTCAAGAGAACACCATGAAAATTTCTGTTAATTATCTTTGATCATTTCAATCCTTTATCTAGTCTACATGCACATGTTGTTACTATTAAGTGTATTAAGCTTTCTGTCATAAAAAGATTGACTTAATCTCTCTTCTACATGTTCATGATTCTCACATTCAATGAGCTAATTACCTTTATATTAAAGCAGACTTTGGCAGAACCTTAAATGCTCAAAGTTTTTATACATAAGTGAATCAGAGTCAATTAATATGTTAGTTTTTTTACACAGAAACTCTTCAACATCAAAGTTGTGTTGAATAATATTTTGTATTTTGTTCATGATAAAAAATGAAATGTTACAAATTTCCTCAAAATATAAACATGAGCAAGAGTACTTATGGTCAGTGATTAAAATCTTAAGGGAAGCCAATGAAAGCATCAGCAGAAAGGATCAGTTTTTGCAGTATTTTTTCAAATTTAGGCCAGAAGACATAAAAAAACACAGAACAAATTATTTCTCATTGGTTCATTAGACAAATCACCTTTTATTGAACTGCACAATTTTCAATAAGTATAAACTAAATATGGCAAGCAGTGAATAAACTGTCTTGTACTTAAATAAGATGTTTTAAATTATTTTTTAATAATTAAAAATCCCAGTTTAGCTATTGAGGGTCATCCAGGAGAGGTTTTTATTTTGAATTACACAGTTTGCAGATTTTAAGCCTTTCAAAGCAATTTTGTGAAATCTTTCAAATTTGGGTATTATTCAAAAGCCTGTGAAGCAGAAAAATAAATATATTTAATCTGAAATAAAACAAGAAAATTAATAATACAGATGATCTATTAATGCATGGTAGAGCCCCATGCAAAAATACTTGTATCTATCTTTCCAATTAACATAATTTATGCTTTCAAAACCACTGGAAATTTTGGAAACAAGCTTTAATTAAGTGCATTTTATTAATTTATTTCCTCCCAGTGAAACCTCTTTCCTAACCATTAGACTCATATAATTACAAAAAGTTTCAGGACAGCTGGTAAAATCGATTTGGGGAGGAATAAGTTGGATTTCAGTGATAAACATTTCACTTTGAAATTATTAATCTACTACAGAAAATATTGTGTACTTCCTATCTGGCAAATGAAAGTAATGATATTTCTGTAGTAGAGGCATGTATTTTTTTTCCTTTTTTTTCAGTTAAAATGCTGTCCAGCACTTATACCACTGAACCTGTAAGCTGTACTTACTTGCATCCTATTCTTCATGGCTCCGTTTCTTGAATTATCTAATAGAAATGTGTACTTTTAATTTATATTCCCTACTTGGTCACAAATCGACAAATTCATGGGAATATGAAATAGCTAAGGGAAATAATTATCACTTTATTTGGGAAAAGAAAAAACTGAGTAGACTCATTTCCTGCAAAATCAGATATAGAGCTGGTGTACCCACCCACCAACTGGTTTTGACATGTTCTCACACCTACCTTTTTGGTTACAGAAAGCTGAACTAAATGGGTTTTAGTATTTGATCATTTCTGGAGCATGTTACTGTCAAAAGACATCTCTTACTACAACTGTAGTGCTGTAGCTGCACAAAAAGCCCCAGATAGTGGTCTCATTTTTTAAAAAGAACACTGTCTCCTTTTCAAGACACTGCTGTATCGATTAACCTCTTGTGCTCACCATCAAGTTATGTCACCATAACCCTAAATTTACACACTGCAAATGCAGTTGAGGTGCCTCTGCACAGCCTTCCTGATGCTGAACCCATATGAAGCCTTCCCAATACAGACATGGTCTCAGCTCCAGGTCTGACAACATTGATTTGGCTGCACGACCCCTGTACTGTCCGGTAGACCCAGGATAGGTGTTAAATCCTCTGCATCATTCCAGATGTTGATACGAAATTTTGTAAAAGTCAGCAAACACCTAGCAAGGCACTGAGACAAATCAAAGAGGATTGGGGGCATCCCACTTTACATGCTGGGAAGATGGTAAGGGTAGGATGAAGCTTGCCTAGATTTTTATGTTTGCAATACTGATCTTTGCTATCAGAAACCGGGAAAGGACTTCAGATCATTATCCCTGTGATTCTACAACAGCAGGCTGTAATCAAGAGACTGAGATGGGCATGTCTTAAAAAGAGTCTAGATTGTTTCGACTACTGATATTGGCAAGAAGCCAATATCAATATCCAAACCCACATGTTTCTGCATGGTGTTTTCATATAGTCCCTTATGTAAACTCAGCTCTTCCTTTGTACCCATTTTACCTCTACAGGTTCTTAAACTATAGGAACAATCACCAAATTATTGGTTTAATATTAATTTCCAGGAGAGAAGCCCCGTAAACTTTGGATGTTTGGATGTTCTGGTAAAAAAAAAAAAAACAAAAAAACAAAAAACACAAACGAAACCAAATCAAACAAAAACAAACAAACAAACAAACAAACCCACCAAAAAAATCCCAGCTTGATTTCTCATTCAATGTTCACAGTGTGGCCTGGGATTAAGGCACTCTCAATACCTGATGGCATCAAATCCTTTCAGAACCTCTGGGTACTGATACTGACAGCCATTAACACCTGTCTACTGGCAACTGGTCCATGCCTGTGACTCCATCTCAGGCAGCAGGTATTTTTTGACTCATGTAGTCCTGGATCTGTTTAGATTAAAAGTTTTAGTTCATATTTCAAACACTAATAGCATTCATGTCTTAGTAATTTTAGAATTAATGACTCAGCTTTTATTGCTGAGTGCAGCTGGTTAATCTAATGAACAGACCTGATTAAAAATAAAAATATAAAGCAATGGTACATATGGTAAGAATGACAATCTGTGTTAAACAAGGATCTTGGTTACTTTCATGGATATTTGAAGGCATCATGAGTCATGTAAAGGGCATTGCTGTTTACCATGGGTCAACCATCTTTGCAGAGTGGGTAATCAAAGAGAGGAACAAATAGAATGATCTATTGTACATGACCTGTTCATGTGGAGTGTATCCTTCAGGGACCAAAGAGGTGGTACTCACATACTACAAAACTGTAAATGAAAATACAAAAGAAATATATTCAAGAATTAACCCTGACAACTTTATTGTTGTTTAGTCGCTCTACAAAATAAGTTTAGGAAAAAAAATAGTCCTGGATAATTCCTTTTTCACAGTTGTTTGGTGGTATCTCCCACATCAATTTGGTGGGGGGTTTTTTGTTGGTTCTTTTTTTTTTTTCTTTTTAAGAAGCAGTGCCTTGTGGTATCTGTATAGAAAAATAGTTTTCCCAGGCAATCCACTTTCCTGCAGCAGTGCTTTGTGTGCTGATTATTTCAGAGCATTCACATCCTCTTTTCATTTCAGACTGAAGGAAGTAATTTATTCCATTGTACATGGCTCTATCCCATCCTCCTCACTTCCTCTTTTGCCCTCAATTTCACTGTGCTGTGCTCTGTGTATTTCTATCTAACAGCCATCACAAACCCCCAGTTGTCACCTTTGATGTGTTTGCCTGTTGTGTGAGCTGGACAGTGCAAGCCAGCTCCCTGCCAGCTCTCTGCCCCACAAGAAATCAAGCAGGAGGAGGTCAGCCTTTAAACCACAGAATGTCTCTGAGTGAAACCACTGCTCACAGCTTTACAGCTTTTCAGGGCTGGGGAAGCACAGTGGCCGACTCCAAATTTGGCAGCCACGTCTACTGGAAGGTCAGTACACTCCTGCTAATGCATTCACTCACTGTGTTTTCCTCCTGAAGGAATCACTGGGGTTATTCCTCAGAATAACTGGTTCCGCTGTGCTCCAGCTGATGGGCAGCAGGCAAGACACCATTTCAGCACCAAAGAAGCCTCTCACACCCATTATATATCTATGCATATACATGCAAATAAAAGGATATGTATATATAATGGATGTACAAAGAATAACAGTCAACTCCATCATGCTCTTGGATCTGGTGAGCTAATTTGCCTTAGCTTCAAAATGACTTCCCACCAAATTAAAGCTCTGTTGCAGTAGAACAGCAGCCGTGCATTCTGTATCTGAATATCCTTGAGTGAGAACAGAGCAATGTGAATTCTTCTGTTTAACAGAACCTGGATGAAAGAAGTCTGTTTCCAACTGTACCCCCTGACAGTGGTGTTCAGAAAAATCAACAATTAGAAGGATTAGGAAATCTATGAAAAAGACAATAATACAATTTTGGATCATAGCTTTGTGATTATAATGCACAAGAATATCTAAGCTGGTTTCTCATTCAGAACACTTAAAATAGAACCTTAAATTGTGTTAGAATATTCAGCTCCAAGTGATTATTTTTTGTTTATCTGGGCTATGCTTCAACAAGCATTGCAAAGAGAAAATTACAGGAAAAATTCTTATCAATAGTAGCAGAAGTCTTAGTGGGGAAAACAGAAGATGTAAAATATTAAAATTAAATTCCTCCATCAAGGCACATCAGGGATATATTGAAAGAAATCACAGCAATGTTTTCCTTTTGATTACAATTTTTTACTGATTCAAGCAGAATGGAAGTGAAATAAAGTTATTTTGCAAATACCCTAACCAATAATTCCTCATTCTCTTCTATAATTATGTTTATTCTAACTCTCCAAATTTTAGAAAAGTAATTGTAAGTACAGGAGTCTACAGACATGTAAACATGTAAAATATCAATAGTGAACAACTGGAAAAATTACAATTTATCAGATACCATTGAAGTCCAACAACAAAGCCCTAAAAATCCTCTGGTGTCACTGTGAAAACCCCAAGACTTTTTATGCATTATTCCACCAGCTTCAAAGTATTAGAAATACTTGAGACAAAACAGGTTGATGCATTTTGCCTCCAGCTCATTAATTCTGTAATAATTTTTAAGCTTCTTTTTTCTTAAACTAAGTGAGCAGAACAAATATTTTCTTTTATACGTCATATGTATTCAAATAACCATATCTCATAATTTTCATTTCTGCCTGTGTTTGTCATAGTATGAAAAACGCAAGCACAGGCATGAAATATTCACCTGTGATATCAGGAACCAAACAAAGCAGATTTCCCAAATAAAACCATAAGGGCCAACATTATTTTAAATGAGCATGTGTAAACAAACTATGCAACATATTAATGTTTGCCCACAGCCTACATGCAGTTCTTATATTTTACATGTGTTTGAGTTGATGGCTGTTTAAACAGAAAATTTCAGCTTTATACCTAAATTTACTGGCTACAGAAACTCAGCAAATATGTCCACCTTCAACCTTCATCCTGTTCCACTCTGGAGATCATAACTTCTTTTCATTATGAAAACATAGGTTACAGCAAGCTAGAAAAAGGGAACCTGCAGGAAGGTAGGAGAGACAAAAGCAGCAGCTCAATACATTAAAGTTTTGAAACTTTGATATGACACTCTGTAAGATGGTATCCATGTTTATCTTGTATTTATCATCATACATGCTGATGTTTAGAGATATCCACCTCAGTTTGGTATTTTGTGATTACCTAACAGAAAAACTAATATCAGAATTAAGAACAAACACACACTGTCTGCTTATACAAAAATATTTTCAAAATAAAACAGTTTAATAACAGTTCCACCCTCATTTACTCTCAGTTCAGGGATTTGGTTTTTTGGAAAGGTGAAGTTCTTTATTTGTTTCTTTCTAGAAATCTGATGACGCTGCTCCTAAAAATTATCAGGGGCTCCATTAATTTTATAATCTTTCAGAAAATATCCAGGTACACCATGCGAATTTAAATACCACATGGCACTAGTTTAAAACCCAAATGTGGAGATGACAAGAGAACTGTAAAACTGCAGTGTATTTCATTCTTAGGATCAGTGAACAGGCTAACAAAAAAACAGGCACACCTGAAACTGCACTGGTCTCTGTGAATTAGAGAAGCTGAGAACTGCTACTGTTAATTACAGTTTAAAGAGCTTGGATTTAATCCAGGTGATTAAACACATGCTTAGACTGCCCTGATCCTGAGCATTTCTGTGGAGAAATGCCCTGCTTTTTGCACCCGATGGGAGTTTGTATTCACCCTCAGGCACCCACAAGTGCAGAGCGCTTCTGGGGAGCTGTTGAACTCTCTTCCCCTTGCCAAACAGACTGTAGGAAGAGAATTTGTGATTAATTTCCCTGTTCCCACCACAACACAGATAGGTACCAGACAAAATTAAGGCATAACCTGTTCTGTAGCCTGTGTGTCCACCCACCTTTAGCCCATGATGGCTAAATGCCTCCCAAAGTCCATCAGCAGGTGGCAAAGACGGGCTAACATTCAGAGAAGTCTGGGTTGCTTTTCTAGTAAAAACATTTCGTGCCTATTCACTTCTCACTCTACTCTGCCCCTGGCTAAGACAGGATGTGTTCTGCGTTTTGTTCTGGTTTTTAAAGACTCAGAAAAGAGATGTATCTTTTGCCTCCAGTTGTGTTCCTCAATTTAATATGCTATTAAGGAGAGAAGCTTCAATTTTCTTTTCACTGCTAATGAAAAAAGTGAGTATTTGGCTTGCTTCTTCAATCAGACCTCTAGTAATTGAAAGAAAAAGGATGAAAAAGTACAAAAGAGTGCTCTTAGAAGAAGATGAATGTCCTGACATGTTCCCAGCCTCATTGTTTTGTAAACAAGACAGTCAGATTTCAGTCCTATAGGCAGAATTCACAATAAAACTGAGATGGCTTTGCTCAGTATCAATATAATCACTTCTAAAGTTGTCATCAAATGTGGGAATAACTTCAAGAAGGAGCTGTGCTTTGCACGTTTTGTGCTAATATTTGATCCCTGAAGACCTGAAAACTGCCTGTAATGAGAACTGCTTTGATATATGCAATCATCACCCTGTAAAAAGAAGGCCAAACAATGGACAGAGAACAATTAACTTCAATGACTATAGTCCAAACAAGGGTTGAATAAAATCTGATACAAACAAGACTTTCCTCAGCTGTGGATAGAGAGATGTAAAAAGAAGTTCTTCCAAATCAAAGCAAAAGTTCAAAGGAGATTCAGTAGAGGAAAAATGGTTTAGGCTCAAAGAATTACACAAGAACTTCTGCAAAATAGAAAATATTAAAGGTGTGCTTGTTCTGCCAGCTGAACCATCAGCTGTATTTAGAAAAGGAAATCTGAAACAAAGAGACCTCTTTGTTTATTAAATTCTCTCAATAATTGTATATAAGTGATAACAATAACAAATTCACTGACAATACAAGAAAGATTTTTTTACTTCTCATATTTTTAATCTCTTGACGAGAAAAAAATCACTAGAGAAAAGTGATACATGTTATTGCAACTTTAATGCAGAAGATATTCTATGTTCAATGTTGATTTTAATGACACACTTTCTTGTGCTGTTTTAAAATATAAAGTAAGTTTTCCTCTACAACACCAGGCTTAGATTCAGTCTATAATTGAATCTAGAAACTACAGCTACTGTGGATGTCTGTTAGTTTAAGGTATCTCAACTTCCTTAAAGTGAGATTACAGGCACTATGACCATATAGGTAAACATTGGGTTTTATGTAGTGAAAAAGAAAGGAAGAAACGGTAGATTATTTAAATTGCATTCTTAAAGGGGTGGTTCTTCTCTCATACCATTTATGGGTCTTGTTAACAGCTGAAGTGTGCCAAAGTAAGAATGCAGACCACCAAGTGAAACACTTTGTTTAAAAGGATTTATATTAAATGATAATGTTTTCAAAATCCATGGAGAAAAAAGACACGTAGTACCTCAATAAGAGATTACGATTCTGAAAAGTACCCAAACTCTTTCATCATGTGCAAAAATGGAATTCACATTCCTCTAAAATGTCTGCTACTGTTTGGGTAAAATTTAAAATTACTTATATATAATGAGTGATCTCAGCTGGCTCCCACCAGTGCCACTCAGAGCACCAGGTGCCCTTTTACTACTTCATAGTTCTCCTCTCCTTTAGAGAAAAATTATTGCTTATGAAACTAATACTGCTTTGTAGTAGGACAGCAAGAATGTGTAAAATAAAGCAAGCAATAATTTGTATGTTTTTAATGGACTTGCTGAACATATGGCAGTGGGGAAATTATTTTGTTGATTTCTACATTCATAAAATCTTTTTTAAATTGGCAGAAAGGAAATTTTCTATTCTTCCAGACCCAGACATGATTTGTTTTCTGTTGCTGCTTTGAAAAATAATTGCATATGGTAAATTCCTATGTTTGCATATCCTTATTTTGGCTTTCATTCAGACACACGAAAAAATTTACAGTTGAAAATCAGGCTATCTTATACAGTGCCAATAGCAACATGTTAAGAAAACAACTGCAGTCACATGAGATTCATGAGATTACAGAGTGATACACTAATTTTCTGGAGTAAAAAAGGAAGGAAATAAAAAAGGCAAAGTGACAAAATCACCATCAACTAAAAGGTCATTCCAGTTTTTCTTCACTCTCTTTTCCTCAGGCAACAAAATTCAATTATAGTAATGTACTTCATTTGTGTATTTTATCATTTCTGCTAATGTATTTGGCAGTTCATTTAGAAATTAATTTGGATCAACTTTCAGCTTTTCATAACAGTATTGAAGAAACAGGGTGTTGGACAAGATCCAAGCAAAGTCCAGACAGAATCATAGAATCATTAAGCTTGGATAAGACATCTGAGATCACCAAGTCCAACAATTAACCCAGCACTGACATGTTCATCACTGAACTGCCCAAGAGCCACATCTACAGGTTTTCTGAACACTTCCAGGGATGGTGATTTTACCACTTCCCTGTGCAGCTTGTTTCAATGCTGTCCACCCTTGCCATGAAGAAACTTTTCCTAATATCCAGCCTAAACCTTCCCTGGTAAAATTTAAAGTAATACCCTGAGATTAGCTCATTTCCTTTGTGCCTATCAACTTTTCCACAGGAGAAGAGACCAAGCCCCATTTTGCTACAACCTCCTTTCAGGTAGTTCTAGAGAACAAGAAAGTCCCTCCTGAACTTCCTTTTCTGCAAGCTAAAACCTTTCAGCTCCCTCAGCTGCTCCTCATCAGATTTGTTGTAAAAACAATTCCCCAGTTCCATCGCCTTTCTCAGGACATGCTCCAGCACCTCAATATCTTTCTCGGAGTGAGAGGCCTAAAGCTGAACACAGGATTCAACGTGTGGCCTCTCAAGTGCAGAGTACATTTTGTGTTCCTAAACCAACTCTTTAATTCAGGTGTCAACCAAATCGCTGGCAGAAATGCTTAGACCCTTATCATATCAAGAGATCAAAAGATCCTTCCCTATAAATCTCTCCTTAAATTCGTAAATCCTCCTATTGGAAGAAATATTTGGAAGAAATGAAAGCTGGACTAAAAATACTGTCTGACAATAAGAATTTTTGATTTTAGAAGTCATGCAAATCACTTACATAATACTTGACGTTATGAACAAAGGAGATCTCTGCTCCAGAATGCTGAAGGTTTAAAGCTCATTTGAAAGAGTGAAAAAAATTGTCACTTTATTGATAGACAATGGAACACGATCCTATCATCAAAAATAGATTCTAGAACATAAAAATTTCTGTGATACACTGAAAGCAGTAATTTTTACAAAATAGCCTTCATTTTACTAGCTACAAATATTGTCCTCTCACGTGTTATTCCTTACAATGAAAATAAAATTATAAGATGAACTACAGAACAACACACTACAGGAGACAAGCAGATTCAATTAATATGATATAGCACTTGACAGTAGGTACAAAAAACCCCCTAAAAACCGCAAAATATATAATCTCTTTATAAACTTCAAGTTAAAAAAAAAAAAGAAGAGAATGAACTTCTGACAGGAAGAAATATAGAGACCTGAAATGAACTCGTAATAAGAAGTTCTGAGCAAAAAGTTAATGCAGAGGTGTGTGAATGTTAAGGTGTCAAAAAGCATGCAATGCTCCAGAGGATGACAGCAGAATTATCAATGACATAATAAGAAATCTTATGCCAAAAATCATAAAAATTATGTCAAATATTGCTACAAAAGTTGCAGATGGCATGACTCAGAGCAGTGAAGGGACACATCACAGGTAGGATGGCTTGGTCTTTCTGTTAATCTGATTCACATCATCTTCTATGTGAGAGCCTTGTAGTGCAGAGAAGAGATGCTGTGTTCTCGAAATCATTTGCTCTTTAGGACCGTAAGAACCTTCCTTTCCATCAGCATTTATGAAGGCACACATAGCAGAGGTGAAAGACTGAAGATCATGGGACCCAGTCAGACGGTGTCATTTTGTATTTCTTACACCTGCTATTCTTTTACCTTGTCCAATTATTATCAGAGATGCTTGCAGAAGGTAACACAGGTGTTTATAGATGCTTACACAGGCAGTGTAGTTTCTGAGTGTGTTAAAATAGTGTTAAATTCACAGAAGAATTCATTGCATCTAAAACTCATTACTTGTATCATTATTATTACTTGTAACTCTTCAGCATTTGTTCTTATAGAATTCTTGTTATATGTCCTTATATATGTTGTAAGATTTATACAGGCAAGCAGTATCTTCAAAAAGTCCTATGAAATGGAAAAAAACCCTTAACTTTTACGTCTCTTTTTCTGAGATTTGTTTAATGTTATTTTTTAATTCATAGGCTGTTTTTTCATACAGGAAGAAAATCCCTGCTAACAACCAAAATTAAAGCTGAACCCCGAAATGCACCAGTTCTCTAAAGAGATGAAATTGCTGACAAAGGGAGAACTAAGCCAAATTGAGGTAGGTTATTATGCAGTACTTTGGGAAGATTTAGCAGAAACACTGTAAAGCAAAGATTAAACAATTTACTTTCTCAGCATGTATAACATTCTGCTAGCCATCACCAGTTTCAGTACCTCAAATCTGTAAAACAGACATGAGGTATATCAACATGTTACTTTTCAATCTACCTCTTGTTTATGGATGTCTTAGTTGCACCTTATCTGGCAGGTGGGCAGTTTTTGCATAGACTGGGATGAAAAGCTTTTTTTTTGTTATACCTTTTTTAAAATCTTTCTGAATCCTTAAAAAAACCAAACAAGCCACAACCCACAAAAAAAAAAAAAAAAAAAAAAAAAAAAAAAAAAAAAAAAAAAAAAAAAAAAAAAAAAAAAAAAAACAACCAAAAAAACCCAACATATAAACAAAGCAAACAAAATCCAAGCACTTCTATACTTTCTATACTTCTATCATTATTATTTTCTTTCCTGTTTAGCTCATAATGAGTGAGGAATAGGGATAGCTGAAGATTCACTTCTCTATTTTGGAATTAGCCCAGACCATCTGGCACCATCCCAAGACTCTTTACCCTCAGAGCACTTAAACAGCAGCAACTGAGCAGAGAAGAGTGGAAAAAAAAAGTACAGAAGATTTATGAAAGTAGTAAATGCAATGAGACTTAGAACACAGTGAATTATTAGTTGCAAATTAATCTTATCTGAAGGTCAGACCAATCCAACTGTTTGTAGATCACGTGAAAATTGATTCTAGTTACTGGCAATTTGTTATTCTAAATTTTAATTGAATAAGACAAATCATCTATTTTCTCCTAATACAATTTTGTCTTTTTCACTTTTCATTTCATGTGAGGTCTGCCCTGGACAGAGCATGACTTCTGACTTAAAGGAAGATTGATTTTGGTACAAGCAGTCTCTTTTTTTCCAATAGGTAGCTACTTCTGCTATCATAAGGAACTGTGTGAAGTAGTTGAATCAAAAAGTTCTCAAATATTAAAAGGAATATTTGCAATAGTATCTTTTCAATGCAGTAATAACCAGTTTTACTAATGGACCAAGTTGAAAATATGAGGACTGAATTATTAGAAGGTATTATTACATGTATATATGTGCATATTTATATATCTGTATTTCTATATATTTATTTTTCACAAATATGTTCTCTCAGGCTGATTTAAAAAGTAAAAACAAAGAGTGAGACACTTGTATATTCATGAATTCTCTTCTTCCTCCTACCTAAAGGAGGTAGGAGAGTTAAAATTTTGATTATTTTCCCCTTAATTGCTTGGTAGTGAAAAACAGACAGAAAAAACCCTTATGTTTTGATTGAGGGTAGAGGGAGGGTATCACTCTAATTTTTTCTTAAGCCTTAATTTGAATTTATCTGCTGCAGAGAGCTTGCCCTCATTTGATGCAGAAGTCAGAGATGTGGTGGATAAAGGTGGAGAAGTATGTCTGCTTATGAAAGGAGTCAGTATGGGAGCCAAAAGGGGTTTTCTTGTCACATTTATAGGCCTTTTTTCTTTTTCTTTTATTTGTTTTAATGTGTAGTTGAGATCAAGAAAAGCATTACTTGATGGACTCTACTAAATCTGGATGGGTGGACATGACTCCATTTCATGTGCTTTTCTGGACAGTAACTGATTAGATTAGAGCTTTTACCAAATATGAGGACTACACAGATTTGCATGTATCACATTGACAGTGAAAAACCAGCACTATTCTGGTGTTAAAAATACATATAATTGTCTCACATAAGCATATGCATCAGAGAGAATTTCCACATGCTTCCCCACAAAAGTGCAAGAACAATAAATCAAATTACTTTGCAGACACCACCTGAACTGTGACCTTGTATTTGCAGGGACTGCTTCAGGATATGAAGCTGATTTCAATTGATAACCAGTCTTTGCAGCATAGGAGTGGAAAAACAAGGCTTACTGGCAATAAGATCAGAAAAGTAGACAGAAAATAGATCCTGAACTCCCTACTGTGAACACTTTTAATTTGCTAGTTTTAGAGATGAGATCTTCCTGACAAGACAGTGTAATTTACACATGTGCAGGAGCCTGGGAGTAGAAATACTCCTGCAGCAAATAGATAGCAGTTATTTTCCTTTGATAGAATTTTTTATCTTTTTAATACACTGAGAAAGTAACCCCCACAGTCAAATAAACAAAAAGCTATTTACCATTTAGACTTATCAGTGTCTACCTGTAGCATCGTGTGCTCTGGTTTATTTCCCATCCCACAGAGTACCACTGCCTGCCAGCACAGATTTTCTGCCTTCAGACTTTGGAAACACCACATCTGACTCCTTATACAAGGATTTTTATCTTTTTGGATACTGCCAACTAGAAGGAGGAAAGGGTTCCTATACTGGATCAAATTTTTAATCAAAGGAAGAAAATTGGTTTATTTTCTTGAAATCATCTGACTAACTTGAAAATAACATTAGATGCAGCTTTGTGTGGGGTACTCTTTTCCTAAAATCACACCCTAAAGGTTATCATGTGAAACAGAGGAAGTTTAATAGTCATATTTTTTGAGATTTAGTTAAATACAATTTTCTGAGAAGTGAACTTCAGTACAGATTTTTTAATTCAGTAAATCAAATACATCTCTCATAAATCTGTCAATATTTTCAACTTATATTTTCCGTAAATACATCTGAGAATTCTTCCAAGCTTATATGAAAAATATTTGCAATCAGAATAACTGAATAACTTCTTTGAAATGCTTAAACATTAAAATGTTATGCCTTTATGTGCATGAACTCTGTAGGCATTTTATGAGCAGAATGCATTAAGTGTTCACTCACATGACTAAAGAGCTGCTTCCTTGAGACACTACAATATATATCTCATTATTTTATAATCTCTTTACGGAGTAGTATAGATTGAAATATGAAATTTACCAGTCTGCTGCTCTTTATATTCTACTTCCATCTCAAGAATTTAAATTCGTTGTGTGCAGCTTCCTCCTCCCTCTTATTTGTGACCTCATAAGGGCATCACATAAATGAAAGCTATTTTTTTTTTTTTCCAGCTGCATCAGTAGGTAAAATAAAAGATATTACCCACCTGAGTAAGTTCTGTTATATCCTTATACTATCGTGACCACAACATCCTACTTTATTTTATCAAGTACAGCCAACTTGTAAAAAGAAATGTTGTTTACTTCTATTATATAATGACACCTTGAGATGTAGAGCCAGTTGTGATGAAGGAAGCAGAGAAACTCTTATATTTGTGGCTCTAAAAGTGCCCAAATATTGACCTTCATTAAAATGCATTCAGTTCTAACAGAATTAATACTGTTCAAAGCTAAGATAAGCTGTCCTTCCCTGATATTTTAACAATAATATATTTTTTAATTTAAATATATTAATGAAAATTAATTCCATCCAAAGCAGCTGGCTTATGCAAAGTTTCCCTATGCTGATTGAAATTTAAAAAACAAAACAAAACAAACCTTTTGACAATATTTTGATAATAAGGTTTAGAGGACACTTAAAGCTTCTCAGTGGTAAGCACTATATCATTTGTCCACAGTACCCAGAGTGTAGGTAGGAGTTTGGTGTTACCTGTGTGGGTTCTGCCTGCCCCATTCCCTCCAGTGTTATGAGGAACCACACCTGTGATAGGAATTTTTCACTGAGGTTCTTCAAAGTAAAAGTAAATGAGTTACTACAGAGAACAGACTCCTCAAGAACCCTTCAGTGATATATATATGTATACATGTATACTTTTTGTCCAGCACAAGACCAAGCCTCCACTGAACAGTAAAAGATTTCTGCAGGGTTAAACCAAGAACTTCATGGGGGAGAGGGAGTCAGTGGCAGGAAAATGAGTGCCAATGTTAACCAAAAATAAAGAATGAGAAAGTCCAGGCAAGGACAAGAGGAATAGTCAAAAGGACCACACTTCTGAGTGGCAGCAAACTGTTTACATCAGCTTAGCTCTACAGGGTAAAAAGCATTCCTGTCAAACAACAGATGGCCAGTGACTGATGTTTGTTGAAGTACAACAATGATTCATGGTCAATGCTGGCCAGAAAAAGGTGCATTTTGAGTCATGGATGAGGTTCAATTTTCTTCCATTCCAGTATAAACATGCAAGTTCATGGATGACAAAGCAAAATTAACATATAGATGAAATTTGGGATAAATGCTTAGGGTAAAAATGTAATTTAGATGTCAAACTGATGTTCGAAGTTCTAGGTTTGAGCAGCACTTGTGTCAATTTTCAGATCCCCATTTTTAAAACTAAGTTACTGCTTTATGCTTAATTAATTTTTTTAGGAATATAAAAACCCCTGTATTTTCCTCTTAAAAGGAAAAAAAATAAAAAGAGAAAAAAGATATACCACCCCTACCATGTTTTCCTTCTTAAAAACAAAACAAAGGAGAAATTAAAGGAAAAAAAAAAAAAAAGAAAAATAAATTGACTAATATTTTAATGTCTTAAGTTAAAGCCTGAAGGAATAACCACGGGATTGACATATTCAAACTGAGAACAAAGGGTAAACATTGTTCAGGTATTAATCACAAAGTGCTAGAAATAGTCTAGATGGCAAAGTAAATACCCACTGGCAAACATGATTTGAAAAGCCTTCACTTTGCAATTCAAGTTTCCATGCAAGCTTAATAGAAGTAAAAAAGGCAAAATGTACTGATTCTATTTAAGCAATAGAATGGAGAACCAAGACTCTGACAGTTCAGATAACTTTAGGATGGGGTCCTGGAGTTGAAACAGCAACAAAATAGCATAACAAAAATGCATAAAGTGCTTTGAGCTTTTCTATTTTTATTATCTCCTGATAAATAAGAGTTCTCAATCGCAGAAAGAGGTTTGGTGATCTTGCACACAGAATCACAAGGAAAAAGTGAAATTAGGACTGTTTCACCAAAAACTCTTCCACAAGATGATAGCTTAAGTTCTTCTCCTGAAAAGCGAAATATATCCTGAGGATTTCTACCACACCTGAGCCAGGAGGGTTTGAGGGTCACCTTCTTGTTTGCTCCCCTTGGCACCAGTGGGAAAGCTTTTCAGCTGGTGGCTGTTTTGACAGAGTAATGGAAAACATGCAGAGGCATTTGTACCTGCTGGGTCTTGGGTTAGCTGGAAAACACCAGAACAGTCTAAAAAGTAAAAAAAATGTGCAGTAAGATATTTCCAAGATGAGCACTGATGGCCTCCCCTTTCAGGCATATTTGGGGCTTTTAGTTTTTGGAGCCAGGATCTTAAGCTCCTTTTGCCAAATCCTTTGAGGGGAACATCGTTTCTGGCTTGTGGATCTGAGTGAAACAAAACAATCTGTTTTTCTTCACTGAGCCTACCTAATAAGGAAACCTGGCAGCAAGCTGAAAGCAGATAATTTGAAAAATGTAATATCTAAGGGCTTTTCTTTATGAGCTTCTAAAAAGATTCCATGTAATTGAAGCCTTGCAAAAACTGTAATTTGTATGCAGTATGATGTTAATGGAAAATTTCTACCAAGTAGTTGATTTGCAGAGTGTCAAGCACCAAAAGCTTTATCTGAAATCAATAAAGACTTCTGGTACATCACAGTTCAGGTAATTAAACCTTGCATGACTTCTTTGAGAATATTATGTGGTTTTATTCAGTTTTGTAGTTTTCAGACTACTCCAATATCCACAGAATCTGTTTGTGTGGTATTTGTTTCTTTCCACCAGCCACTCTGAGAAATTAGTTTTCAGCCTACAGTTCCTTAATAAACAATTAATATTTCCATGCAATTTAGTGTGGAGAAATTTACAAAGAGCCTACTTTTGCTGTTACTCAGTTTAATGAAGGTCTTTTGTCCCGAAGAACAATTGTTGTCAAACATCTAATGGAAAAGGGTTTTAAAGGACAGCTGTGCTTTCTATGGAGCAAAAACAATCTTTGAACTTACATTTGAAATTCTTTCCAAAACAGGGACTTTTTACAAATAACTGGTAGGGGAAGAGTAAGCTGTTTTGTAAGTCAGTAAGTCAGTTTTGCTTACAAATATATTTTAATGTATGTTTCACTTAATGACTGTTAAAATGAAAGTTCTTTCAACTTTGCAAGTTAAAAAGAGCAGAATAAACTATTAACTATGTTACAGGTGATCCAGTGCCCTGCAGGTTGCTGGCCCACATATATCATTCATTGCATTCCCTTTTTTGAGCCCAGCCATAGCTTCACAGTGTGTTGGGTGCTTATAAGCTGCAACAGTTGTTCCTATACAGTACATCACTTTGTATATCACGACATGTGATAGGAAACATCAGACCTTAATTTCTTTTTCTTCTGAAGTGGAGACAACTGAGACAGAACACCTTTGAATATGACAGTGAACTGCTTGCATTTTTTCTTAGCTTACATCTGCCACATTTTCTCAAGTCTTTGACCAGACGGCTTAAACATGGCTTTTCACAGATCACAGTCACTCAGAGACAAATGAGGCACAACCAGTTTTTGTCTCTAAAGTGTCCAGGATGGCACTGACAGAAAGGCATAAGGATCTGTTGCAGACAAGCAGCTACTGAACCTGCCAGCTACTGCCAGTTGCACGAGTGCCTCATGAGAAGACACATTTTTTCTTTCTCTAAAGAAACAGGGTAGATATCCAGTGCTGAAAGAAATTACAGACTTGGCAACTCAGAGGTTGTAAGACAGGACCTTGTGTCTTCCTGCTGTTTTATCATTTGTAGTCTTCTTGAGTTTGGCTTTATCACTTAGCCCTCTTTGAATTTCAGTATCCAATACCGTGATAAAGAGTATGTCATGCTGAATGTTTAAAATGTGTCTTTGTGAAATATGTAGGAAGGAACTATCCTATGCATAAAACCAATTTAAAACACATTAGCACCTGGACAGATTTCTACAAAAGTAACTTGAACACAATGCTTTTAACTGTTTACTCACCATATATTTACTCATATTTGGCTGTCTCATATCTATGTGCATTATTAGCTACCATAATTTTTCATGTAGGAAAGACAGAGGCTATGATACATAAGGATGATAGACTATATGAACTACAAAAGGTCAAGTCTAAAGTGTTACTTGATATTATCTAGAATTCATTGTTTTTTTCTTGAAGGAAAAGAAACCAAAACAAATCACTTTTACCCAGTCTGCTGATTTTATTTTCTACCACTTTCTTAGTCTCGGCCTTCAGAAATAATAAACTGGTTGTATCTGCTGACATTTTTCTGGAAGATTGATCTTTTCAGTCACACAGATTTTGCAAACATAATACCAGCTTGCATTTATATAGCTCATTTCATCTCAAAGAATCCCAAAACCTTTTACAAATTTAATGCAGTAGAGGATATAGTCACCCCACATTGAATACAGGCATCTCCAGGACAAAGTATACTATGTGACTAGCTAACAGTAGTTTGAGAAAAGTAAGAGAGAGTTATTGTATCACCTTAAAAACTCAAGACAAAATTTAATGTGCCTGGATGGTATCAGTAAAACTATGCATTGATCTCTTTTTTCTAATTAATGAAAGCAGAGGATGCACCATAACCTTGGAAAAACTCTACCAGACCTTGGCATTAAGCCTGTAAGAATGACCTTACAGGGCAAGCCAGGAGTTCTTGCAATGGTACATTTTGTTTCTGAGACCAATAAATGTCTAGAAAACAGTTTAAGAACAAAAAATCACATAATATTGGTTTTTCCCAGGTCTTGCCCAGCCTCAAGGAAGATCAGAGATTTCCCGAGATAAAAGGATGTTTTATTTAAAAACCCTCCAGAGAGTTTTCCTTCATAGGCTTGCCTAGTTCTGCTTCATATGCTTGTTATTATTGNACTGAATAAAGATATTCCAAGTTTAATTTCCATGCAGTGAAAAGTCTCAAAGTCCACTTAGAATGAACCCCAAACCAAGTGATAGGTATTACCTCTTTTATGTGCCTTCACTCCTTTATGAAAAGAAAGTGAACTCATTACTCAATGACTTTCTCCACAGTACTTTTAGAGGTCTCTGTGCTGTGGATAAGATTTGGTGCTCAGTTTGCCAACTGCAGATTGAGANTATTAATAATAAATATTATTAAATATAATTATTATTATTAAAATAATAATAATAACTGAATAAAGATATTCCAAGTTTAATTTCCATGCAGTGAAAAGTCTGAAAGTCCACTTAGAATGAACCCCAAACCAAGTGATAGGTATTACCTCTTTTATGTGCCTTCACTCTTTTATGAAAAGAAAGTGAACTTATTACTCAAATGACTTTCTCCACAGTACTTTTAGAGGTCTCTGTGCTGTGGCAAAGATTTGGTGCTCAGTTTGCCAACTGCAGATTGAGATGCAGATTGAGCTGTGGGTGGCGCCAAGAACTGCCAACCCTTTGGTTAACAAAGGACACAAAGACAGGTGGTGACAGACAGGTGGATGGATACTGAGACACAAAGGGAGTGGAGGACTCAGGAGGAAGAGCAAGACTTGTGAAACTTGCTCACTCTCGGACTGTGAGGGGATAAAAGCTATGGGGTCCCCCTCAAAGACATCAGCTTGAATTCTGTGTTACTGCACCAGGAATAAATGCCTTTATGGAATAAGGCATCTGTAATTTTGCCATAGGACACCCAAGTGGGGTGGTCCGATGTGTCTCTCGGGACCCATGTCCCGCGTCCTGGCACCAGCCGCAGGATGGGTATGGTTCGGTATCCTGAGATACTTCCCCAATCCTGTGGGTTTTTGCCCCGCAGAAGCGTGAGCAGTGATGAGGAAGAAAAGGAAGGACTCTGATGGGGAACAGCAGCTGGGGTTTATTGATGTCCACATGGGACCTCATCACCACCAGAGAGTCTGCCTACCAGAGCGGGGATCCTCTCAGCACCTTATAAACAGGGGAGGAGCAGGGGGTAGGGTACAGCTTGGGACCAATCC